>VXBL01009295.1:216795-261133 GCA_013400195.1 Aramus guarauna
GGGCTGCAGTTCTTCATGAACTGTTCCAATGTGGGTCCCTTCCATGAGGTCACAAGTCCTGCAAGCAAACCCACTCCAGCATGGGCTCCTCTCTTCGTGGGTCCACAGGTTCTGCCAGGAGCCTGCCCCAGAACGAGCTTCCCATGGGATCACAGCCTCCTTTAGGCTTCCACCTGCTCTGGCATGGGGTCCTCCACAGGCTGCAGGTGGATATCTACTCCATCATCAACCTCCATGGGCTGCAGGGGGACAGCCTGCCTCACCATGGTCTTCTCCAGAGGAATCTCTGCTCCAGCACCTGGAGCACCTCTTCTCTCTTCTTCTCTGACCTTGGTATTTGCAGAGTTGTTTCTCGCATATTCTCACTCCTCTCTCCGCTGTTGTTCCCCAGCAGGTTTCTTCCCCCCTTCTTAAATATGTTATCACAGAGGCGCTACTACCGTCACTGATGGGCTTGGCCTTGGCAAGCAGCAGGTCCGTCTTGGAGCCAGCTGGCATTGGCTCTGTCGGACGTAGGGGAAACTTCTGGCACTTTCTCACAGAAGCCACCCCTGTAGCCCTCCCGCTACCAAAACCTTGCCACGCAAACCCAATACACCCACTCTAAAGAAAAGTCCTGTAGTTGACTCAGTATTGGTACAGTTTGACCCAAGTTCTGAAGTGACTGTCCCTCTCAACTAACAGAGCAGCACGGGAACGATTCCTACTCTAAAGACTGGATAGGAGATGAAGAGCCACTCAAAAATTGTTTGAAACCATGTTTTGTTGTAACCTTTATGGGCCTCTGCTTAAGACTCACAAAAGGTTTATGGGAGAAGCCCACGTTTCTGTGAGGACTTAACATCACTTATATCTCTTACTGTCATTTGTTACACAATGATCTTGTACAGTCACAAAGCAACATTCACCATGGGCTGCAGATTATTAACCTGATTATGTACAGTACCTCCTAACTGCGATTATGTATTTTCCCTTTTACTTGCTACTGTAATCTTTTGGATGATGGCAGTATATTGTTTTAGAATAAGAAAGATAATTACATAAAGAAAGTAATAACATAGGTCTATCTTTAAACAAATTGCATTGTAGTAGAACAGTGTGAATCTCATTCGCTTCTAACCAAGATAATGAACGTAAACAAAAAAGGGGGAAAACAAAATTTTAAATCAGTATTGCCCATTGGGTCTGCTGAAAACTTCCATTAGCTATTGGATGTGAAGGCATCTAATTTAGGCCTCTGATGTAAATTTGCTTGCGGCTTGATGCTATAATCCAGCTTGAGATACCATTGTTTGGTATCTGAAATTATATTCAGAAAACACCATCAAGCAAATAAAAACTAAACAACAACAAAAAGAATTATTTTTTAATAAAACTGAGAAGAAGTTTCCGTAACTTGGCTGTGTAGTAATGGTAGTACTACTGAACATAAACTTTGATTTCATATAAGCCAAGTTAAGGGTTTTCTGTCAAAAGCTGCCCCCAAGTGATACGTATATAACTGAGATTGTAATCATGAAAGGGGAGAGCAGTAGTTCTCTGAGATAATAAAAATTTAAAATATTATTATATTGACTCAAATGTCAGAGATGTGGAAATATTTACTCATACTTCTAGTGATATACTGACTAAACAAATGTACTTTACAAAAGACAGATAAAATCTTTTACTGTTAAGTTAAAAGCCCTATCAGTGTTGCCTTGATTTGAACTCCTGTGCAACAAAGGTGTTTATCTAGTGAGGTGTTGTGCTCTTGTCTATTTGATTGCTCAGTAAGCAGAAGAGATCTTTGTGAAGTTCCTGTTAGATACACAGTAGACACAAGCCTTCTAGATAGGGATGAAATCAGAGGCAAAATTCATGTTAATTTCAACAGGTTTTGCATCAACATTTGTTGTTGACTAGAGCAAAATGCATATTAGTAGAATAATTGAAATACTTTTTGATTTGAGATTAGAGTTTGAGCAAATACTTTGGTTGCATGTAGTAGCATATTTGAAGTGAGGCTGCTTTTTATGCCAGCACTGACAAAATTGCTGTTCCATTTATACAAAATGAATTTGTGAGATTCCAGGTGTGCTGTTGTATTTTGTTCTGTGTGGGAACTGAACTTATAGGAAGTAAGATATATTGGTAGTGGTAATTTTTTTTTGTTTTGAATTTGCTTTGAACTTTTAAGAGTTTTATCAAGTATGCATTGAATTCATTACAAGTTTTTCCTTGAGTTTTGGCTTCATTAATTTTTTTTTTGAGCCAGATTTATTGGAAAGAATTGATAAAATCATGCAAGTTTCTTTTAAAAACAAGACTAATATTTCCACATTCTTCAATTAGTAAGATAGCTTTGTAGATATTGATACTTATTTTTATGAAATGATGATAGGGAAGTTCTTTGGAGGCAGGTAGTATTATAAATATGTTTGTGCATTTGTGTATGTGCACACAGGTTTCAAATAATGAACCATTAACATTGCAACAAGAAGCAAAAACAGTTTTCTTTTGCAACTTATGACAGAGCTCAGCACATGTAGCTGGAGCCATATGTTTTGCTTCTATGCCATCCTTATTTCTGGACATACAGTTGCATTGTGAATAGTACTTGCTTCTTTCCCGCTTGAGCATTCGTAGTGTTACTATATTGTATCCCCCAGCATTTGGGTGACTCATTTAATAGAACAGCTGAAGTGTATTTTTTTAAAAAAAGATTCTGTCAGCAAACGTTGTACTACACACAGTTGAGGCATGCTGTCTTTTCTGAGAAGCTGAAAAAAGAAGCTGTTCTATCAGCCAACTTTTAACTCTAAAGAGAATGAAGCAGATAAAGTGCAGTGAGAAAAATGTAACATACAAGTCAAAAGAATTTAAGCAAAGTGAACAGGATGAGAAGAAAGGATTCCACTGCCTTTATGTACTTAAATAATATTGCTTTATATAAAACTATATTTATGTGCCGTATTAAAGTGCTTCTTGAAAAAATAAGGACTGTCTCCTGGTGCAGAGAACTGAGTGGTATGTACTCTAACAAAAGATTAGGACAGCATGTCCAGGTTGAAACCAAATGGATATTGGCTAGAAAAAAAAGAAGCAACATCTGAATCATGGGGTTAATGGACAACTTTGACAGAAGAGGAAAAAATGCTTGAAGGGTAATGAGAGGAAAACTGTTGCTGCTTGTGTGGGTAGGACGTTTATCATAAGAGGAGAGAGGGAAAATGATGAATACATAAATGATGATTATGTATTAACTTTTAAAAGGATGAATTCTTATTCGGAAAGAAAGGTATGCAGGTAATTTTGTATTTTGAAAGATAACTTGTAAAGGGAAAACTATTGCAGATTGTAGCCCTTTTCCTTTTCACATTGTCTTCAGCAAGAAATCTAGATCTAGAGGACTGGTGACAAAAAGACATCTTCACCACAACCAGAGGTTTAGCTTTCCATCTTGAGCTGAATTTGGTTTTTGCACTTGCTTCTCAAAACTGTTGCCACATTTTAGCCATGCTAATACCAAACTCGTGGACTAACGTTGTGAACAAGATGCTTTAACTATAGATTCATGGACTTTCATTGTTGGTTAAGGTATGATCACTTACAGCATCTGTGCAGCAAGTCTTTCTGAAAGAACAGGGAGGAACTAACACTGATATTTCAGGTGTTTCCAAACAAAAAATATGGCAGAAGACATATCTGTTTCTGCCTAATTTCAAACATCTAATGTATTTTTTTGAGATTTGATGAGCTAATCAATTTATATCTTTGCAAATAATTTTTAAAGAAGTGGAAAACCCCATGGAATTAAACATTCTCTATTTAAACTCTGATATAGGGCAGGTATATCACTGTTTCAGAGAGGCAAAAACAGATTCAGGATGCTAGGTGTCTAAGGAATACGATACATAGTTCAGATATAATATTCCCATGCTAGTACTGAGGTTAGAATGCTCTTAGAAAGATGAAGATCAGTAGATCTATTTTATCTCTTCCCTGTTTTTTTCTAGATGCAGCACTGGATATGAAGATTATTCACTTCACCAATGTACAGCATTAAAATAGGAAGTCACAATATAGTCATGACTATAGGGAATATTGCTATCATCCTGCATGTCTGCACTGTATCTTACACAGGTTTAGTTACTTCCATATCAGATACAGCAGGTGTGCGTGATATTTTATGAACAAGTAGGCTTATTTGTGTATTCTGTAAGTCTGGATTTATGTTTACCTTGCCGATCATGGTACACAGGGGTTTGGCAAGTGCAAAAAAGCAATATGAAATTTACAGTGTTGTGCTCTCTTGCTTCATAATCATTCACTGAGCTTCTAGATGTGCAGACACTGCGCACTATACACTGTTACCCTTATATGGTTTTGCCTATCTCAATTTTAGAAAATTTGACATTGGGTGTTACTTTAAAAATATTTGTGCTTTGCTAGGGGAGACATCAGTACCAGAATTATGCTGTTTTCTGGGCAATGGG
The DNA here is from genome assembly GCA_013400195.1 of Aramus guarauna. Classification (NCBI taxonomy): domain Eukaryota; kingdom Metazoa; phylum Chordata; class Aves; order Gruiformes; family Aramidae; genus Aramus; species Aramus guarauna. Next base: position 221,274 of record VXBL01009295.1, read on the forward strand.
TTTTAAGTTAATGAAAAGTAGATTTTCAGGTTTACATTATAAACAGCTGGAGTTGTGTAAAATAGGTGTGCTAATGCCATGTTTAGATGCTTGTATTAATGTTGCTAGAATAAACTTTCGAAGCTGCATTTTGTACTTCTCTTTCAAAGCCCTTAGCTCTTTATAATTCAAATGTCTGATCCTGTTCCATTGAAATTGATAGGAATTTGTGATTAACTTTAGTGGGATCAAGACCAAGGTTGCTGGCAGACAGCCTGCTGCTTTTCTTTTCCAATTGTATTTTTCTGTTCATGCATGTACATTGGTGGCTCTATTTTCTGCTGACTATCTCATTCTTTTGGCTCTTGCTCTGTTTTTTTTAAAATACTTTATACTCAGAGAGGTTTTTATTTTTCATTTTCCCTGAAAGCTTAGGATATTTGCTTTGTTTATAGACTACAGTATTTGTCAGTTGTAGAGCACTATTATGATTAGTTCTCTTATGTATTACAAGTAGAAATGTGTGTTTATCCCTCTAGGAAAGATGAAATTGATTTCTGATACAAGCAGATGAAAGTTGTTGCTACCTTTTTATCTAGGTGGGCTACATGTCTTTGACTAAAATCACTTAATTTCTGGATGACAATTGTAACATTAGCTCTGTCCATCTGTCTTTGAAAAAGTAACCAGTCAGCTGGGCAGATTCATGACAATTTATATTTCTATTAAACTATATAGCAGTAGGAAGAATAGTAATAATAATAGACTTGAGCAATGCACCCATGGCAGGGCACAAGGATGCATGCTGTGCATTATGTACCACTGATGGCCACAGTCAAATTGACATTGCTCCTCTTTTGCAGCGCTTGGGAGTGTCTGTTGACTTGGTGGCTCCTAGTCCTTACAGAAGAAACCACATCCCTGGGTCAGACACATAGATTCACCCTAAAATACCTGGGAATGGATGGACATCCAGGAATGGGTTTCTCAAAAGTCAGGAACTCTTGAAGGTAGCTGGTAACAGGCTGAGAGTAGGATGAACTCTTAGTAGTAAAGTGTTCAGTGAAACAAAAACTGGAACCCTAGTTTTCCTCTCATCCTGCCTATTGTCACTCTTCCTGAGTTGCTGAATTTGAGAACCATGCTGAGTATTTTCTTGCAGCTGATTAATGTTAGAATTTGCAATGGGCCTGGTTTCTCTCTTCTAATATGTGTCAGAGTAGAATGTGCTCAGTGACTCAGTTACGACTGTCACATACTAAAGGTTGATGCGTCTTAGTCACCTGCTTTTATTGAGGGAATTTTGATGAGTATATTGGACTAATAGATACCTAAATACAGTAACTCTGTATTCACTAGATAATTATTTTTTATTCTAATGTATGTATTTCCAATTTACTTATTATAGCACAGATTGTGTAAACAGTTGGGTTCCTCAAAATACTACAGGAAATCCTGTGTTAAGCATAGTAGTCTGCAAAGTCACCTGCAATGATAGAGAGATTTTTTGCTTATCCATTTTGATCTTCCCTGCTTTTAGTTCTTCCTGGTGCTTGTGGAATTGTTTTATCAAAAGGGCTACAATAAAAACATCCTATGCAGAACCTGAAACCAAACTCCCTGATGGGCAGTAGATAGCCTTCTTTTCAGAGCAGCTTATTACATTAAATAGATGTGAAGGCCTTCCCCTTACGTATGTCAGCGTGTAATTACAAAGGGTGGTATTTCCAAGGGAACCCAAATTGCCCATGAGCACAAATCCCATAGAAAGTCAGCAGATCCAATGGCACTTAGTTTCATTAGGGCTTTTGATAGATAAGCTCTGCTGACTACTGTAGAGGTAGTTTAAGGTGATGTAGCTCCAGTTGCCCATCCCAAATCTGCTGCAGATATGAGGTTTGGCAGACCAGCATGGTTGCTTATATCTCAGTTGTTTCAGTTCAGCATGGACATTTTATGTATCAGTGTTCCTGAGCAGCATGGGAAAGTCTTAAAAATTTAATTGTGTGCCCCCCCCCTTCGGCCTAAACTGACAATCTCATCTCCACAATTATTCATGTTACTAGAAGTTGTAGGTCAGCACCTGTAAAAAGATTATGTCTTTAAAATGGATCAAAGACCAGGTGTCATTGTTGAAATGTTGGCTTTAGTACTTGCTATAGGCAAAGACTGAATCAATGTCATAACTATGGCTAGCACTTGTGTTTCTGGCTTCTCTGCCATGGTTCATCTCACTGCATGATCTGTTGGTCTTACATGAATTGAGCATGCGCAAATAATAGCCATATATGATTTTCAGAAACACTATTTACACATCTTACATAACTAGAGTGGGTTATGATAATACTAAATTACTTCTACTACCATGATTTTGTATATATGAAAATATTTCAGTGGGAAAAATACTTATCCAACTATCAGGGGTCCACAATTTTAGCATTATCAGAAGCTACAGTTTCTTTAAGTGAGTACTTCAAATCTACATAAACTTGAAAAAAAATTTCTAAAAATAGTGAGAGTATAGTTATTATACGCATATACTTTATAAGTCTTTGGGTTTCCATTAGTTTTGTTTCATATCCATTGCTTAGACTTCCTGCATACTTACCAGTTTACTAGACTGCCCCATTCATACTCTGCAAGAATTTCAGCATGGTGGATTTTTGTTTTACCTAAATCCTTTTGACTGCAATGGTCTGTGTTTAGAGAAGTTATTGCCCAGGCTGTTCATCTAGAATCTTTCAAAGTAGGTTTTGAGGTTCAGTCCTCTCCTATTCATTTAAATACACTTAGTTGAAAGTTACTGAATGGTTTGCTTCACTCTTACTTTCTTTCCTGTTTCTTTCATCTGAAAGTGAAAGCACAGTGGCTTCTTCACAACTGTATCTCAATCTGCTTTGGAAGTGAACCATCACCTTGAAAATATTCTCAGTCCTACCTGTAAAATTTATGAACCTTTCTTGTTAAGAAACAATGTTCTGATAAAATCTATAGCATAACCTAGGCCACCCAAGGTTCTTCTATTTCAAATCAGATATTAAAGGACTGGAAAAGATTCAGAGAAGACTAACAAGCATGATCAAAGGTCTGGAAAAGCTTCTGTAAAAGGGATCAGTAGGTAAGCTAGCGCTCTTTAGGCTAGAAGAGCAAGGACTGGTGTATGATCACTATGGGAGAGCTATAATATGGAAATGGTAATTAAGAATAAATTGTTTACATCTCTTCCAATACAAGAACTTAGGGGATCTTTGAACAAGGTAAATGGATGACAGGTTCAGAGCACAGATGGTTCACATGACATATGTTATCTATGCAACTACTTGCTGTACTAGTCACGTTATAGGTAGGCTGTTACAGAAACGCTATTTTCTGTCTAACCTGCTGCACAGGTTAAGCTATTTCCACTTTCCATTTGTTGTATTCGAGCCTACATGGTGATCTAGCTGTGTTTGTACACTGACAGGTATATCAAAATGTCTTGGTAAGGATAAAATAACAGGCAACAGTGTTCAGAGAATGACTCTTAACACCAGACATGACAATCTACTTTTGAAGAAAAGAGGACAAAATTAGGTAATCTTGTCCATGCAAGACAGAAAAAAAAATTAAGTGACAGTAGGGTGATGGTTGTCTGCCTGCTAAAAGAACTGATGGCCTGCATAACTTATATAAACTTATTAATGTTATCCATGACATTGATACATAAAATGAGCTGTGCCACTAACAGATACAGACTCAACTGATAGCTCTCGTTCAGGACTTCCCAGCAACACTGTTAATCTGCCCTAGTAACCTAGCCTGGCCTGAAGATCCAGTATGAAGACAGGAGAGGAGACTTCTGGGCAAGTCCATCAACTTGGTGATTTGGTTTATAGAAGTCATCCAGTAGTACTCAAAAATACTCAGTCTTGGCATCTGCATCAAGATGAGGACAATTGAAACCCTAGTATTTGTTCATTAACATTTCCTGTGATTAAATCCTGTAGAAATGACAAACCTAGGCGCAGCATTTATACAACAGTATTCTGTAATTAAAAACATCCGAAGTATTGGAATTTTGGCATTTTTAAAAGTGATAGTGAATAACTAACTTCTTCATTCATCAGCTTTATAAAGTCACTGCAAGCCAACAGCTTGTGTAGAAGTGTAGAAATTAACTTATTAATTCCAGCAAATCAATGTGGGTTTGGTTTTTTGTTTGTGTGTTTGCACGTTTTAACAGAATGACCAATGAAAGCTAATCAGACTTGCTGTTGTGAATCTGACAGTAGTGCTGACATTGAATCTAATACGCTCAATATGGCAGCAACAATAGCTCCTGCAACCCATTTGGTAATGATCAGATGTTAGTCATTTTTTTAAATGAAAGTAACAGGTATTTGCTGTAACTGAGCAGAATCCATTTAGGCTCTTTTTTGCTGAAGATGTGATTAAGCAAAAACAGTTTCAGAGAATTTTTGTCATTCATGAGCCTTTGACATAGAAACCAAAGATGGATAGGTGGATATATTTTTATCTCCAGCTATTCCTTCATCCTCAACAAAATAAAAAAAAAATCTCTGCACATCTTGTATGCATTTCCCATTTTTTTTCTTGATAAGAGTGCTTTCTTTTATGTAATAGTTATATGAATAAAGATTGGCAAGAAAGCTTAAGTAGTTACTGTTATCTACACTTATTGCCTTAGTAAAGGGCTGGCTTAATCCAAGCAAAAGCGACGTGTCACTGTTGAGTACCAGAGCATGTAGTCAGAAAAAGTGGTACTGACACTGTAATTACAGTTTGTCCCTGCCACTCCCCACAAAAAAGGAGATTTGCTGCTGGTGAACATAAGTACTTTTGATAGAATTACTTGCATGACTAGTTAAAGCACTTGTACAGAAATTGTCCTTGTAGCAATACTTTTGATTTGTTTGACTGCACATTTCTTAAATATTATGTCTTTTTCTTTGACATATCTAATATAATTTTAGACAGTATTTGACTGGCAAGTTTCACTTTCCAGGAGGTGATTTATATTACTAATGTAACATTGGAATTTGCTCAAGCTTTTTATAGAATATCCAGAGACTTTGGACTGTCATAGGCTGAATTGGCTGAATTGTCTCAAGAGTCTGACTTCACTGTCAGATGCTGGATTACCATCATTACTTTTTTAGCTGGATTTCCTGTACTCACACAGTTTAAGCATTCCATCTTACCAGTTTCTGAATGAACTGGGCTATTTTCAACCAAATTTGATAGAAGGGGAGAAGACAGCGGTTAGAAATTCTCAAAGCGTTCGGTGGTCATTAAACTGTGTGTGAGTTAGCCCCCTATAAGACACCAATTGAAGTCTAGGGGAGACTGGCTTAATAAAGCCCCAGCCTCAGCAACAATTTCAGGTACTGTGAACACTTTTTTCAGGAATTTCTGTCAACTTGAAATACAGATATAACCTGCATTGTAAAATATTTTTCCTGCAAATAAATTTTGGATGGGATATTGACTTCAAATTAGGCAAACTACTCCATTGCTGAAACATAAAAACTACTGGCATTACTACACTAAGATCTGATTCAGCGTCCATGATTATCTTTAGGAGTTTGCCAATAACTTCAGCAAAGACACGATCAGAGTAGGAACATAAGTATTAGCTATGCAAGACCTTGGCCATCCTAAACAAGTGTATGAACATTGGATGTTCCCATCTGTTCTGCAGAGCCATTAATAATATGTCAACATGTTAAAAATCTCTCACCATTTACAATACAACTTAGGTCTGCCACAACTATAAGATAGTCTAAGAAAATCTGCTTGTGTAATAATGGCCTTTAAAAATTAAAGCTGTATTTAATTTTTTGAATTTTAGTGTTCCTTGAGAGCAGTAGAACATGTGGGAAGTGGGTTATTACAGGTATCTATGTAGGAATGTCAAAAATTTTTAATCAGTACAGCATGATAACATCATTTATGTTCATTTTTGTGACTTGATCTCATTTCAGATGAAGTTGCTACCTGTCCTGCCCCAACAGTGTATTTTGCTGGTGACGTGTCTCCTAATGGCCTTGGAAGCTGTACCTATAGACATAGATAAGACAAAAGTCAAAGGAGAAGGCCATGTAGAAGGAGAGAAGGTAGAAAATCCAGTAAGTGTAATGAAATTATATAATTAAGTATTTTTTCCTAATTGTTAGTAATCTGGCTATAGGAAACTCCCTTCCTGAAATTCAGATGTTTTTTACTGGAGTTACTTGCAGGAAGGAAACTACTATTAGCCAGTATTGTCATACAGTCTACCATCTACTATGGTGAGGTTCTGTTTAAATTTGTTCTCTACCCCCCGCCCCCCTGCCCCCGAACTGCTAAAGATGAGGTGGCACATGGAAGGAATTCCCCAGCTTACAATAGGAAGAACTGCTTACTGTTCCACAGAGACTTCTTTCCAGCAATTCAGTGGTACCTTAGGAAATTCCACTTAGTGATTCCAGTTCAGTGTTTAAAATAGAACAGTAATGAATGAATTACACTGTTTAAAAAACAAAACAACAAAACCAACAAAACTGTATTAACATGACAAACCACTTGTTTAATGACATGGATTCCTAAACACTTTTCTCTTCGTTGTCAGTTGCTGAAACAAATGAATCATAACAATAAGTTGTTACAGGGCAATGATGCAAATCAGAAAAAACAAAGATATGTAAGAGAGTATAATGCCTGTGTTGCTGAAATTTGAGTTTCAGTTTAATAGTTGTTTTTAAATGAAATGTTTGGTAGTATATTCTTTTCTCAATTTCTTTTTTTTTTTGAAGGATACAGGACTTTATTATGATGAATATCTCAGGCAAGTAATAGATGTCTTGGAAACAGATAAGCATTTCAGGGAGAAACTCCAGACTGCTGATATAGAGGAAATAAAGGTAGGTACAAAAAAAAAAAAAGAGTTAAATTAAGGTTAGTTAAATCCATAATCATGGGCCATGTATGTGTATTTTTTCTTCCTTTACTTGTTTCATACTCCTCTCAGGGTTTGTGAGCTTAAATTTCCTCTCATTTTTATTTACTTAGTTATGTAACTCTTACTAGATCTTTGTCTTTAGTCAAGGGACAGCAGAACTTCTGTTCATTAAAGAATATCCCATAGCATTAAAAAAATCCAACAACATATACTTGAATACATAGTTTCTGCCTATCTATTAAAAAGCCAGTTTTAGACTTCATACAAGTAGGTGAACCTTCACGTACATCAAAACAGCTGCAAGCATATCTCTCACTTGCTGTTGCCTGCTGAGTAATTTGGAACGCTGTTTTGAACACAGAGGTATATCTGCCTTCAGAGATTAAGATATTGTGTCACAAATGAATATGATGACCTGGAAGAGAATTACAAGAAAGTCAGATTTTAAAGTCTGGGTTTATGCTAGAGGTAAAGTCAGTGTATACAGGAATAAAATAGACCTCTGGCTTTCTCCACTGCTGTCCTTTCTTTTCTGCCAATCCACATAGGACTCTGTCTAAAACCTCACCGCATTCTTGTCTTCTCTACTTTAGTTCCTGTCTCTAGGTGGTGGCTGTTCTGCATTCCCCTTTATGAGCTAGAAATTCAGCAAGGGACAGGTAGACTTAAAGAAGAGATCCTGCCTTTTGCGTTTACTTTAATCCCTCGTGTTGCCATTGGCAGCTTTTGGCTCCTTTTTCTTCTGTGCTACATCTAGTGTAACCCTTGAAGGTTAATACCCATTTCCAGATCCTCATAAATATTCTTGCAATACACATTGGTGACCGTTGCTGTGCTTGTACCTTCTCTCAAGTCATACAGCCATCATCAAGCAGATGAAGAACACAGCACTTTGCGCGCATCTCACAGTTCTTTTGAGCTAATTTGAGAACATTTGATCAAGAAATTTGTCACTTCTTAAACATGACTAGGTACTGCTGCTTCAAGGTCATGCTTTTGCTCTTTGTAGGAGCAAGATACTTAGAAATTCTCTTTTCAGAAAGCTTTTAGGATTCCTCTCTGTTTCTATAACCATAGGCTTAAAAAAATATGAATCTGCTCTTTGACAAAAATTTAAGATTCTTACCGTGTGGGCTACCGTATTGCCAAAGACTGCCACTAGTCTGCTATCTTGCAGCTTATGTCTAATGGGAATCCTAAAGGCTACTTTCTTCTAGTTTTTATACATAACTTTTGTTTTTTGACAGAGTGGAAAACTAAGCAGAGAGCTTGATTTAGTTAGCCACCATGTGAGAACACGGCTGGATGAACTAAAAAGACAAGAGGTGGCAAGATTAAGAATGTTAATTAAAGCTAAAATGGATTCTGTTCAAGGTAAGAATACAAAATTTACCTAGGTGAGTTAACAGATGGGATTGTGTTGGAGAGGTGCCCAAAGTCCATCAGTTATGCTTTGTTGTCAACAATAATGACTGTAAGCTGAAAGTGAGTGTCCTTTCTGAGCTGGCCTAGGGCCAGTAAGACCCATCTTTATAGGAAACTGGGGAGAAGAGAAAAAACCATCTGTATTTTATAAATAACTAAACTTGATTCTGGCAGTGGATTCTTCAAATACTTCTAATCCTTTTTCAATCTCTTTCTGAATTTTTGTAGTGCATTAATGTATAGATTACTCACTGAGAACTGGTAACATAGTAGGACTATGTTTAAGAATACAACATGACATAGCATTTCATGTATTTACAGGGTAGAAAATGAATTATTTTTTTTTAGTCAGTTAACACAAAAGTTCTTCTTTTTTTTTTTTAAGTCCCCTTTCCACCAGTTAGAGTTATTGTATGGATTTATAACAAATATTAAACATTTCAATGTAGAAGATTATTTTTTCTTAATTTTGGGTCAGCTTTAAGCTCCTGAATAAAGAAAAACATTTGGAGTGAAAAAAATTTACTTAACTGCTAATCAAATCGTACAAACTCAGGCAATTTCTTTTGATTAATAAAGTATACAGGTTTTTAATGATTCTGGTTGCTGTATGTTTGTGTGCCTTTTTATTTCTTATTACTGAAGAATTTTTAAAGTCTGCATTTAGAACTAATTCTGTAAACTTCTTATGAGTGGTTTCTTTTTAAAGACAATTAGTTGCTCATAAACAAAGATCCTAAAGATGTACTGCACGATCTTGTTTCTGAAATGCTGTTTTTCACAAAGAAGCTCTAATAAAGAAGGCTTAATTTGCCTAGGCAGATTATTTAATTATTAAAAACCTGTGCAAGTTATGGGGAAGGAATTCAGCGATTCGAATGTGTAATGTGGCAATTTAAAATACTCCAAGAATAAGGATCTGTCTTCTAGGCTAAGCTGAATTTAGAGGTGACAAGTAGACTGAAGAAGCATGCATGTGCAAATATGTGTTTATGGGGACGTTACTAGGGTCAGGAAAGCATCAGATTAATTTGGCAAAAAGTATATTTCCATTGTAGTACCTTTCCAATTAAGTCTTTAGATGCTACCATAGCATAATTAATGAATAATAATACAGAGTTGGCTGAGGGCATCAGCTCATCTTTTTGTCCTTTGCTTTCTTTTAATGAAAGTTCTAGTTCAGAGAGTACAGTCCACTGGCAGCTAGATAGTGCAGACCAGCAGTAGTCCCTCCACAGGAGTCAGTGCATTGCCTCACATACCTGCCAGACCCCATGTTCGTCTTCCTCAGGTGGCTCTTTAGCTGCCAAGAGTCCGGTCTCGTGCTTCCATTGCAGGCAAGCGGTCCAACGACATCATGGTGACACTCACAGTGAGCTAGTTGATAGCAGCTAACAATACCTGATTGTGTACATAGTAACTCTGTGTATTTTAAATTTTTGTAATAGTTTAATGGACTGATTACTTCCAGCCCTCTCAACTTCCATAAATCAAGAGTAACTAACAGAGCGTGCTTCAGAAAAATAATTCCCCCCAGCAGGTCAGATCTCGTACAGTGTAAGTGTGAGATCCTACATTTGGGAAAGAACAAGAACAGATTATTTCAGTTCAAAATATTGAGATGACTACTAAGTTGTGAAAACATCAGGAGTGTGAAAACATTTTTAAAGTTTATAATCAGCCCTACCAGTGAGCACCTCAAGGACAAGAAGCATGGCCAGATTATCTGTAAAATACAGCTGCATCTGTACACCTAGGCAACATCTTGGAACATGTACAAAAGAGTATTCTATAGTAACAGCAGTCAGGGGTGTGATTTCCTTTTATTTGTTCTGTTAATCTTTTCCCTGTAACACCACTTAATATTATTCCATCTGATCTAAAAAAAGGAAAAAAAAAAAGCACACAAAACACCCTGTTTTCTTCCTTCTTAGATAGAACAGGTTTAAAAAACCCCACCAGATTTGAGATTATAATCTGCATATATTCAGTATTGAACAAGATGTGTTTTTAAACATTTCCACCAAGATCCTACTAGAGTGATCAGTACAGGACAGAAGAATGTTAGGGGCTAGGCCTCAGTTAATACAGTAACGTGGCAAGTAAATACTGTCAAATAGAATGAGTCTGCTCCCATAAATCTAAGAAATGGAGGAAAACAGGTTTGGGGGCGCTTTTTTTTGTTGTTGTTTGGTTTGTTTTGGGGCTTGTTTTTTTTTGTTTTGTTAAGCATATTATTACACTTTTAAAAATGTTTCAAAACCAGGCTAAGGCGCATATATTTCAATAGAAATTATGATCTCACCAGAGAGGAATGATGGCTGAAATCTGCCCCAGCCAATGTTTGCTGGTTTGTGATAATACAAACACAGCATTAGGTGTAAGACAGTTTGCTGAAGAATAGCATGTTCAAAATTGTGTTTTTCAATTTTTTTAAACAAATAAAATATTCTTTGCTAAGCCATCTAGTAAAAGCTTGTCAAAATTGTTATATGTAATGTATGAAGTGTATGCTGCTTAAGATAACATTATGATCTAGCATTAGCAGTCAGAAGCCATGGTAACAGCTGGAAAAGCCTATTGTAGAAATGTGTTTTGTTGTTAGTGCATTGCATATTGATATTGTTGGGTATCGTTCCTGTCATAAGGAAGAGAGAAATGTTTGCAGCTTTTAGACACAGGACCTGACTCTCCACTGTCCTGAACTTCTTGTTTTGCACAAAAGAAATTTAATTATCTGCTTATCTGATTTGATATAATTTTACACTATGTTGTACATGTATCTTTGGACAGATACAAGTCATTTGCAAATTGTATGGGGCAATAGAAGAGTCAGTCTTCTAACAGTTCAGGAAAAAGATGCAAGTTGTTAGCTTTGATAGTTGAAGTTATGTGCAGTATCTCATTTAATATAAAAGAATAAAATGTTTTTCTTAGTTTGTGAACCTCAAATTGATTGTAGTTTTCCTTGCTGAAACACAAGCCTTAATTTGTGCATGTTAATTTATTATGTGCAATGCAACACTGACATATCAGAAGGAATATAATGCAAATTGCTATCAAGTTTGCTGATCTCCTTCAGGAAAAGCAACTTTAGAAGTGTTGCTATAGTTTCCTCTAAAAGTGAAAAAAACTATCCAGGCCTCAGGAAGCCTCAGGTACTTAGAAGGCACAAGCTCCCATATGAAAGTTTTAAACTTCCTAATCTTGGTTGATTTCAAACTTATTTTTATGTTTTATATTTGTACCTTGTTCTTTCAGACACTGGCATAGACCATCAGGCACTCCTTAAACAGTTTGAGCACCTGAACCATCAGAATCCTGACACGTTCGAACCTAAAGACTTAGATATGTTGATCAAAGCAGTGAGTGCTAGATATAAACTGCTGTTGGGGGGAGTGGTGGTGGTATTAATTATTATGCTTTTTTTCTCTTGTAAAGGCAAATCCTTTTATATATAACACTTTTTTATAACTTACACGCAGTTTTCATTTTCAGAGAAAAATCAGTTGTCCCCATTGCACAGTTGAAAACTGTTAATGTGCATTATGCTCAAGAGCACATAAATTTTGGGGTGGCAACTTAACAGGACTTGCATTTATGTGCTAGTACAAACAACTTCAGAAATAAAATACACCTTTCTGGGAGCCTTTAAGTTAAATGCAGTTTTGATGGGGGTACATTTTTCCCAAGTGTGTTTTCTGATTGCCATTTCTAAATTATTTAGGTGTCTCACAGAATTACATAATCACCCCTAAACTAGCCATTTGAATTTTGGGATCTATTACATATGTGTCAAGCTGCAAAACCACAGCAGAGTAGAATTCAAGATACTGGTATTAGAAATTTCATATACCAGGCATGGCATTCAATATTTATTTAGCAGATTCAGTATCAATCACATGTGGCGGTGGGGTTCAGTGCATGTCTGTTAAAGGGATGCTATAAGTTGGCATGGCATGGCTTTTTTCAACTACTGGAAAAAAATACGCTTCCCAAGGGGACAAAAGACTTTAATCTCAGATATGCTTTAGAGAGAGCGCTGCGTGTCTGACGTGAGAATTTGACCGTGTTTATCTTTTCAAAATAAACTAAAAGATAAGGTATATTTTAAGCTTTCTGTAATTTTTGTGGAATTTTTTTTTTTACCCTTGGAAAATTTTATCTCAATTTTCTATAAAATTATTTTTTATAAGGCTATTGTAAAGCCATTTCTGAGCATCATTTCTGGGAAAATTCTGGTTGGCTAGGAGAAGCATATCCTCCACAGGGCAGGGTTTTTTTGTTTGTTTGTTTTTGTCTTCTCATTTCTCAGCTGAGATATTGACAGAGTGTAATGGGCATTTGAGGGGGTCTTTGCTATGGAATTGTTTTTGAAAAGGTACAGTGAATCTGAAAACTAAAATGTAAATAATGGGAGAAACTATATCAGCTATAAACATGTTACTTTGAAAAGCACTACCAAAACATCCTTTAATACCTTGAGCTGCCTGAAAATGATACAACTCTAAACTCTATCCAAGTACTTGTAAGAAATTCTCCCCTCACACCCTCTCTCCCCATATAAATTGGGGGTTCATTAAACCATAGGATAAGCTACAAACGTTCATATTCTGGAATAATCAAGGAGTTAATGGTCCTATTTGAACTTGTGCTTAATTAGTATGGGACTTACTTAACTTGAATTAATTTATTTTTAATTGATGAGAAAGGACACCTTGATGCCTTCTTACAATACTGTGTAGTTGCAAAAATTGTCTAGCAGTTAAACCCTGCATGCAGATGTTTCTGCATCACTGTCACGTGAAAGGAAATCCCCAACTACAACAACCTGATTTTTAAGAGGAGAATGGCGATATGGCCAGCCTTGCCCACAGGTCTGAACAATACAGGTTTTTTTAAGGTCATATGTGCTAACGTAATCATGTAGCATAATCATACATCTACATATATTTATATTTTTAGGCTACAAGTGACCTGGAAAACTATGATAAGACCCGCCATGAGGAGTTTAAGAAATATGAGATGATGAAAGAACATGAGAGGAGAGAGTATTTAAAAACACTGGATGAAGAAAAGAGGCAGCGAGAAGAATCCAAATTTGAGGAGATGAAGAAAAAACACGGCGATCACCCTAAAGTTCACCATCCTGTAAGGCCATAGTCTGTTCTTACATGATCGGGTGGAAGCTTTCCTTTCCAGAGAGAAAAAGCTAGTAAAGACAAGGGTGTATCTTGTTTGTTCTCAGCATTTGCCTCTTCTCAACAACACGGGAGCAGAGTATGGGAACAACACTGAGAGCATTACAAAACCCACTATATATACCCCCATTTTTTCTGTACAAGTATGCTATTTGCTGGCAGAATTATTATTTACAAAGAAGCTAAAACTCAAGAAGAAGAAGCCAGGATGATACTCAAAACTGTTGAGATGCCTTCATGGTATGCCTGGCCTGCAAGGAACTGCATCACAGTACCATTTGCTCTAGAAAAGGCAAACTAATTTAACTCCCTTCAGCTATTCCTTTCTAGATGAGTCTGGGTGGCCATGACTGATTGTTACAGGTGTTCCTTTCCACAGAATATGCATTTCCTTAACACTCCCTCTTTCCCTGGGCCTTGCTGTCTAATGAAAGCATTAGACCTGACCAAAAGGGAATTAAAGAAAATTCCATTGATTCAATTTGCAAAATGACAGAAAATAAAGCCTTTCAGAGAAACTGTAATGCAAAGGTAACACAGAAAAATCACACTTAATCATCTTTTGAATAGTTTTTCTTTGTAACCAATCTATAGGGAAGCAAAGATCAACTGAAAGAGGTGTGGGAAGAAGCAGATGGACTAGATCCTAATGAATTTGACCCCAAAACATTTTTCAAATTACACGGTAAGAGGTTTAGTTTAATTTAATGAACAAGTGAAGTGACTTTCTGTTACCTTCTGCTGAGGCCAAGTTTTCTTATGCTAGGATGAAGTCTTAGACCTCAAGCAATTTGCATGAATCTGAAGAGTATAAAGGAGAAAATATTTATGTTATTGTCTGTAAGTTTACTGCAAAGTTTTAAATGGGGTTTAAAAATTGAAAAGAGAGTTTTGTTTAACTACTCATAAAATGATACAGCCAATAACCAATAGTGATTTCTCAGGGAAGTATGGGTACTTAGAGGGCTTTCCGTGTCTCTAACTTTGCTTACACTACATACTATGAATAAATCCTCAGAGGTATGTATGAGAAAACCTGCTTTTGCATCATCTCTGCAGATAAGTGCCAGGCACCCCTTATCTTCAAAATGGTCATAGAAGTGCCATGCCTCTCAGAGGCATCATCATCCCTTAATAAAACAAAAATCAAAATGCCCCCCAATCCTGCCGCTATATTTCTGAGTGATGTGCAGCTAGAAACAATAAAATAGTAGCAGATGTGAGGATTCATCTCAGTGGGTGTTTTGCTTTAAATGTGATTATATAAATGTGTAACCGTATATTCTGACATTGTTAAATGCTTCATAATACTTAAGCAGATGCTGCCTGACCCTGGGTTCTGAAAGGCTGAACAGTACATAGTATTTGACTAATTCCAAATATGATAATTTAACTGAAGAAAAGTGTTCCAGCTTGAGTCTGAACTTTTCTCCTGATTTATAAAAATATATAAATATGTATTTTAGTAATTAAACCTTATTTCTTCTTTTTAGAAAGAGATCTTGAAAGGTAATTTTCTGAAATATTTTTAGTGTTTTTGTCCAAATCTTACCAAAATAGAAATAGCTGAAATAACCTTTTGCCTTAGAGCTTAGTAGATAAAAAAAACCAACTTTGAAGCAATTAATCAAAAGTAGACATTCTCTTTCAATTTCAGAGGTAGTATAACAATATTCAGAGTAGAATGTAAGATAAAAGATTGATTGTTAGTTATCAAGTATTCTCCTCCTTGCATTTGCCATGAGAAGTCATTTTACAGTGATCTCAAGTGCTACATATTTATATAGATTTTCACATAGTTATTTAGGGTTTTTGCAGTGTTAAAAGTTTTTTTTACCAATTTTAGAAATTTAGTTGTTAAATTGGGACAACTTGTTCTCGGCAATATTTTTTGGCTTTTGCACTCTGTACAATCCTGTTGTGACCTATTTCAGTTTGCTAATCTAAGAAGTAGGGAGATTGCTCCAGACTTGTCTAACCAACCCACCAAAAAATGGCAATACAGTTCAGCCAATGCCTGATTAAAAAGTAAGCAGAAGAAACTAGCTATGTAACTAGCATCTTGTTACATGAGGTTTTTAATCCAGATGAGATGTGTATGCTGATGTTTACTTAACTCATGGAGAACTATTACATGTGTTACTTTCTGTACATACTTGTATTTTCAACTCTTCTTTTTGTAGATGTCAATAATGATGGTTTCCTTGATGAACAAGAATTAGAAGCCCTGTTTACTAAAGAGGTAAAAAAAAAGTTCAGAAACTTGTTTCAGTAAATGGTTGCAGGGATGTCTGTATTATTCCAAGTATATTTGAGAGCTTTGGAATACAAATCAGAGTATTCATGCCGTTTTGTGCATCCTTCATGTTTCTGTAAAAGTCTCCCTGCACATCAGCAGGGAGAGTAAAGTAGTTGAAGCATAGGACTCAGACACCAGAGATCTAGTGCTCATGTATTTCTCTGCCAGAGGTTTGTTTGCGATTTTATAATTAATATGCAGGATGGCTATACCTGTATAAATTGCAATGCAGAGAGCTGCACTCCTGCTCTGGCTAGATGCACCCTGGTAGACGTTCTGAAGCTGGGTAGCTGTGCTCATTCAGTATTAATCACCAAGTCATAAGACTTATTGAGAGAAAAAGGGTCACGCTCATGTGAATTGGCTCAAAGACAGCATGTTGTGGCAATGACTACAGAAATTTCACATATTTTGTATCTAGCTAATTTGGAACACATGTACATCTGATAAAGTAGACAGGCTCTTAATTTCTTTAAGCCTTGGTTCATTGTCTGTGAAAACACAAATATTAGTAGTACTTTGCCTCCCAGAGGGGTAATGATAGCAATATACTGAAATTCTACATTGATGGGAATTGCAGAATCAATGAGTAAACAGCCTTGGTCTTCATTTTTCTGGTAGGTTCTGTTTTAGTATAGCAGAAAAAAAAAACTATAAACTTGCCATTCAAAGATCCAGTACTATGGCTGTCAGTACCTAGTCTTACAAATTTTTATAGATTTCATGAGTAAGGGAGGAAATGTGCTATACAGTGTATATAGAAGCTTATAAATTCGAACTACTGTACATTTTTGAAGAAATTAAATTTGCAAATGCAGATTTCTAACAATACTTTGTCATAACTTCCTCTAATACACTAAAGATGTGTGGCAGTCTTTTTTGATAGACATGTCCCACCATTTTGCAGCTTTATAGTTTAAAAACAAATAGTCTAGGGCCTTAAAATCACCTATGGCTAAGCAAGTGAAGCTAAATGACTAAGAAAGCTAAGTAGAAGCAAATAAACATAAACTCACCAGAAGGACATTGGTGCAAGAAGAGTAGACTACCATTAAATTAAGCACTCAATTTGTCTTGTGATGTCCTGAACACTTACAGGGTCAGCTGCATGCTTTTGTAAAAAAGCTACTCTCTCCCCTTCCAGAAACCACGTGGAAACTCTGTCTGCTTTGAATCAAATGTAGGATCAGACCATGCATGCCGAGGTCAATTTTACTGTAATGTCCACAGCATTGAATTACAACAGACCACATGAATTAACTGAAAACTTCATTCTTTGCAATGAAAGGCTCACTTGTTGCTTAAATACTATGCTAAAAGAGGAGAATTACACACACATACTCTCACTCTATTGGAAAACTGGTGAACTCATGTTTTTAGCAACATCTCAGGCTACTGTTCCAAATACACTGTCATTTGAATAAGTAGCCCTTTCTCCAAACTAACATTTGCTAATTTTGAATTTCAGCTAGAAAAAGTTTATGATCCCAAAAATGAAGAGGATGACATGGTTGAAATGGAAGAAGAAAGGCTGAGAATGAGAGAACATGTAATGAATGAGGTGGGGACTGATGCTCAGTAGAGCTGCTGATTTCCTTCTATGTTCAAGAAATACAGTTCTCCTAACGTGAAAGGTTGTCCAAATACAGCAGAAAGGAACAACCTGTCACACTGAACGCTGTTTGTGCTTGCATTCACATAGAGTTCTCAAATCCTGTCCCCATATTTGGGTGTAAATGCCTGCTGACTATTTTTTATTTTAGAAATTCCAGAGAAGGAATTATGGTGTAGCCTCCATCTTTTGGAGGTACCAAGATTCAATAGAAATTCCCTGTGAAACAAGGAAGACTCTGAATGTGCTTTTGCACTTGGCAAATGGGCAAGATTTAGGTGTGAGAAGAGGGAGGAGAGCATTATCTTCTTTAATGTAGCTCACATTTGTTCCTTCAGAAGATGGCTCAAGGTATCGCATATGAAAGTGAATGCCTTTACTAGTTCTGATACATTTTCAGCTCAGGATACAGAGGAAAGGGAAGAGGATATTTCGAACCACTGTGTTTTCACTTGTATCTTTTCTGTATTCAACTATATTCCTTAAGCTTGAGGAATGAAGCAAGCCTGGTCTTCTATTAGTCATAAAGGGAAGCATTTCCTCCCTTCCCCTTAAACCATCAAAAAAAAAAACCAACTCAATTGTGTCAGAATCCTTTAAAGCCTCCCCATCCAACAGTAGAGATTACTCTGACTCACAGTTACAAAATTATTACGGGAAAGCTACAAAAGATTTTTCTCAGAAAAATCATGCATGCTACTATTAGCATCAGGGCTGTGACCACAAACAATGTTTCCAATAAAGCCAAGGAATTTTGAAGTAAAATGTGAGGATTTACTTTTTATTTCCATTTTTGTTAGGATGTATAAGCTTGTGAGAGAAGTTTTCAGAAGATGTTGCAGGCACTCCCTTGAAAATGGGACAGTTTAAAAATAAAATGGTTATATTTGAAGATATTTGCATAATGAAATTAAACATTAGGTCCACCAAAACCCATCCTTTAGGTTGAGTTTAATTTTTTGCTTCAAATAGGTTGACATCAACAAGGACCGGCTAGTGACTTTGGAAGAGTTCCTGCGAGCTACAGAGAAAAAAGAATTTTTGGAGCCAGATAGCTGGGAGGTAATGAGAATGTGTTCCAAGTGCAACATACTGTACTGTTACCATCGCTCTCACCAGGCAACCAAATGGCATGTCTCTGACCTTTGGTTTTTTTCAGTTCTGTTTTGCTACATGTGTGATTAAGCATCTTAGCTGAATGTAATGTACAAAATGTAGCAGATAATGTAATGCAGATGTAATTTTTATGGTCCGCACACAGACAGGGTCTTGCGCCACCCTGTGGATTCTAGAAGAGCTTTTCCCGAATGCTTTTCAAACAGAAAATGGACATTTTGTTTATGAATCACTTTGAAGGGAAGATAAGAGCTCAGCTGGAAGCAAGAGGAATTTTTTCTCCTACCTCTAAATCTGTGGTAGAATTTTGCTGAGAAAATAGCTGAGAAATGGCTATTTTTCTGTTTCTTACAGTGAGTGATTTTGATGAAAATTCTGAGGGTTTAGTGAACTGTACAATTCAGCTAATAATAATTTCAGTGGGAAGATAATAAAAATATATATGCATTCCAGCCTAAGTATTCACATTTGTATCTATTTTCTTGCAGACACTAGATCAACAGCAGCTCTTCACTGAGGATGAGCTGAAGGAGTTTGAAAGTCATATTTCTCAGCAGGAAGATGAACTTAGAAAGAAGGCAGAAGATCTTCAGAAGCAGAAGGAAGAGCTACAGAGGCAGCATGACCAGCTTCAGGCTCAGAAACAAGAGCTTCAGCAGGTACACTTAGGAGAACAGATTTATTTTTTTTTTCTTCCTTTTCCGTATCTTTATATGAGTGACAATCCCCAGCTCTGGAGCATTCTTTACCTTGATTTCTTATGAATTCTCAGCTGAATTCTAATGGTACTACAGCAAAACATAACCTAGCATTCAGGATTACAGCAAACAATACAAGCATCTCAACTCAGTAGTATACGCATTATCAAAGACTTTACATTATGACTGTTTTCAGTGTATTCATTTATGTCACATCAGAGAAAGTTGATAGATTTAAGTTTTTCAACTGTGGTATTTTATTTTTCACCAGGTCGTAAAACAGATGGAACAAAAGAAACTACAGCAAGGAAATCCTCCTGCAGGACCAGCTGGAGAACTGAAATTCCAACCCCGTACGTATCTTTCTGTGTAGATACACAAATTTTCAAAATAAGATCTCCAATGTACAATCATTAAAACTATATTTTCTGTTGAAACTGTTAATATAATGTGGTTTTAATGATCTCTGTAGAGAGTTTTACTAAGCTGTCTTTAAGAGGGAAGTATGGAACTCTTCTAAAGTTTTCCTGAAATCTCAGTGCTTTCACATCCATAGTAAAAAAACAGAGTTCTAACTCAAGGTATCAAATGGGCAGAGGAGGAGGATTGTGTTGTACCTATCAGTCTAGAAGTATTGATATCTATGATTTCTGAGCATCCAGAGAAGAATAGGGACATACATTTGATAAGGTCTGTCTGATGTTCAATGGCTGCATTAGCAGTCTTCAACTGCAGAAGAAATCAAAGCATTTATATGCTTTCAACAAGTCTATCCTCTGTGGCCAATTTACCAGCAGTTGGGTACAATATGACGTGACAAGTTAGTTTTAGACAGTATGAACAACCGATTGCTTCAACACCCCCAGAAGATGATAGTGTCATTGTAATACAAAATTCTTGATTCCGCTTACCAAAAAAAAAAGAAAAAAAAAAGTTTTGTTTGATTGTCCCTACACTAGAAACTTTCCTGTCGAGACTTTTCACATTTGAGGTCAATTTCACTGAGAAGTTACAAATGGTTTTATTCTTGTTTTACAGCTGGGGAACACAAAGTTGGAGATGCACCAAAACATCCTGCAGGAGGTGATCAGCCTTTACCACCAGGACATGTCCAGGAACCAGCTGCTAGAACTGATCAAGTTCATCCTTAACCACTTGTGCCTCAACTTTATAGCATCTTTATTAAAAGGGGAGGGGGGTGGGGGGTAAGCAGGAAATCAAAGTGAAACATGAACTCTCCACTTTCTTCCCCAGACTGTAAAAATCATTGAGAATGTTAGAGATGAAGTATCAATCAGATTTCAATCAGAAATTAAACTAATTTTCTCTCCAATGCATCACTAAGAAACACAGCAAGGGGATCATTTTGAGGCTACAATGGAGGAGGGAATTTAGGAAACTATTAATACTAAAAGGTTTTTATGGCTAGGAGACTGAGCTGTTGAACTCTTCTCTTACCAAAAGGGAGGAGACATCTGCCATTCTGTGTTTAGGCACAAATTGGAATCTTCTCAGAGAGGAGCGGGGAACTGGCCTGAATGCCAGGTTAGGTCTAGTTTTATGTAGAAACTCTTTCCAGAAATGCTGATAAGCAAAATATGGGGAAACAAAGACCATAGATAAGGCCTACCATTTCCAGCACTACCAAACCCTTTCTTCTTTGAGACCAAATAAAAATCAAACTTCTAATCCTTAATTACAGAAAAAATTGCACTTTCTAAAAATCTAAACACAGCAAAGAATTATGTGGAACAGTGAATATTTTTCATGTTTACAGAAGCCTAAGAATTTCACTGTAAGCCTTCAAAAGGAATACTGTACTTCTGGTGTTTTGATCTGAACCGTCCTTGTTGAGATTAATTCTGTGTAGCAGTTGAATACTCAATTGGCTTTTGGGACAGTACTTTTGTCCATTTCTTTCATCAGGTGCCAGCTAATCTCAAGATTTTGCATGTTACTAAGTAAGCTTTTTATGTTGATGGAAATATTGTGCAAAACAGAACAAGACTCATTGTCTTTTTCTGTGCAAATTATCCTACCTCCTATGATAATACCAGATTTTTCAAAACGCACCACATGCTTCAGAAAGCTCTTCTCAGACATGAATCTTTGACTTGTTAAGAGTCTCACTATTCACTGTTACTACTCTTTCAGCAGTTGGTGGAAGTTTATGAAGCGTCCTAAGACAGGGGTGTTACTCGATTATATTATTTAGGTATTGAACCAGGATAGGTCCCTAATATTGTAAGCCAAGATTTTACAAGAATAAGTTAATTTTCCTGTGGGTTTTACTATAATGTCAAAAAGTTCTGTGATTGTCCTTGCTTGTCATTCATTTCAGACTGAAAGTATCCTAAAGCGTAAACCCTGTTCGGGGTGGGGTTTTTTTGTTTGCTTGGGTTTTTGTAGGGTTTTGGTTTTTGTGGGTTTTTTTGGTTGTTGTTTTTTGTTTTGTTTTTTTTTTAAACATGGTTTATTCTGATTGTACAATGCTGGCTTTGAACTGATACACACACACCTTGGCAAGCATCCTTTGCATTTCCTTCCTGTTCTGTGGCTAACTGCTGACAGCCTCATTAAAGGAGATCATTTGGGTTTTGAGCAAAGAAACAGAGGTAAGCCTCTGTTTTGGAAGGATGTTCCTTTCAGAATAAGACTTTAATATTTTAGGTAAACTCAACAAAGACAAAGACAGGAGGAATTACTAACATTTTGTATTGACATTTGGGAAGTTTCTCACTCTGCAGAACTTTGATTGATAGAAGCTATGCGTATTCCTTTCACGTTTAAGGCTTCTTTCATCAGGACTGAGTGCTTTCTTGTTCTCCACACAATATAATAGAACTCCCTGCTGGAAGAGATTAGGTTTCCTCATCTGTTTCATCTTGTTAGTTGTCATGTCACCTTTCCACCATTTATACCACTCAAACAATTGGACTTATTTTACCTTTTTTGTTTGTTTTTGTTCTCTACGCAAGTGGTTAACATTTTAATTTAGTTTCCAAAACAAGCGTCTCCACTGTTTGTCATTTCCATGCAAGTCTAACATCAGTTTGATTACGTATTTGTCAGGAGACTAAAATAACCTTTCAACTACTTCATCTGTTTGCTGAGAGGCCCAGATGTAGTTACAACTACATCCAGACTAATGGAGTTTCTCAGTGCACAGCCCTGGCTTTGGGTTTGTGGCCTGATAATGGGTAACCAAGCAAGGAGGGAAACAAAGGGGGAATTACTCAAACGTCGTGGAAAAGGTGACGGGAAATTTTTTTGTGTTCTCCCTATCCCACATGAAAGTTTAGAGAGGACAAATGATACAACTACAGATATTTGTAGAGAATCAAGGACTGAAACCTCTTGTGTGAAGGTGTTTCCACCAAACAAATCATTCCTTCAGGCTACATCTGCCTTCTAACAAATGTCATTAAACGTAATGACATGCTTTGTAATGTAATGCTCAAGCTTTTGTTTCAGTGCAACCTCCTACAAGATCCTGACTCTCCCTGCTGTTGCAGATGGGCATTATATCCCCCTTACCCCATTTACTTTGAAACATCCAGAGTTTTGTAAAGAACTGTTGCAACTTGGGTGCTGAACTCAGCTTCTGCACATCACAGTGTATGAGCGTCAGCGGTGATTGAGCCACTTGTGGGAAGCCAGAGTTTTCACTTGTTTCACTGTGAGTTAGCATTAGCAAAAGTTCCTCGTTTTGCATTTCAGCTAGCCCCTGGGGTGCATTCAGTGTAAAACAGTGCACATTTTGCCTTCATCTGATACCTAAATGTTGTTCTTGTCAGTGTTAATTTAATTAGTAGGCTTGCAGTTTAGTAATATACTACAGACTTTCTGTTCATTTTTAGAAGTGGAAACAGGGAGTTTTTTTAGACCTTAGAATTGGTGATCGGGTTTATTTCTAACAATAATCAAGGTTTAGTCAAACTGACAATTATTTGCCCTAAATTGTTGGAAGTCAGAGCCTCAGTCTTCAATTATGCTTCAGTTATTGAATTCCTACTGAACATGTTTTAAGTTTGTTGCCTAAATGTTTTTGAGACAAGAGGCCAAATTACAGCTTCATGCTTGTCCACCCCATTCAAAGGTCTCATATGTATGGGTGCCTGTGTCACATGGCCACAAAGATAGCAAGGACTGAGTGGATGTTCTTTCAAAAGATGGTCCGTCAGGTCTGGTCTATCAACAGACAACCATCACCCAATACTGTCCATCTCCTCCTCCTCTGTAGAGGAATGGTATATCATTCTTCAGGCCCAGGCTAAAAGAGGTCTCCGTCGGAGTGTAATAAAGTCACCAAACTATTTTGGTGGATCAGTTCTGAAGTGTGGTTTAAATAAGAGTTATCTGACTACAAGGAACATCTGCCTTAGAGGTCATGCAATGTGCTGAAGTCATGCTTCCACATGAAACGTTTAGCAGAGTTGTTGCTTTTTAATGTGTTTGTTGTTTTCAATGCTGATGTCTTCTTTTAATTGGGTTCTCTTCCATAAAAGAGACTAAAAGTATTAGCCACTAAAAGCATGTTTCTACCATGGTAATGATTTCTCAGGAGCTTTTTAAAGTTGAAAAAAAACAAAACAAAAACAGTTATTAAACAAAGCTTATAGCTAAGTGAGGAAGTAGAAAGCTATAATCACAGATAAATAAGGAACTGGAATATCACAAGCACCAGTGCTTCCACCTGTACTCTGCTTTTCATTTAGGAGGTGATTACAAGAAAACTGAATGTAACTTCATACAGACACCTGTTCCAAGACAAAGATGCAGAGATTTGGTTTTGTACTTGGCTGGGATTTCAATAGGAGGATGAAGGGATAAGATTTCATCAATGTTGTAGAAATTCATATCCTCCAGTGCAATATATGTAGAAAAAAAAAAAGCCCCGCTCTGTACTTTGTATAGATTAGTTTTTAACTGGATTAAACTGAAACTCAGTGCAGTGACAGACGTCTAGTGTTTTATTTTAAGCAGGTGGGAAAGAGATGGGTTTAGATCTGATCTATATGCACAACTTGTTATTTCTTCTTAGAGCCCCTTCCTGTTTGCTCTCTACCTTTTGCTTTCTGAAAAGATGTGAAAAGGAATTTATAAAAAGATGCAAGTGTCTTGTGTTCTTTGTTGACACCAGCTGCCTCACTGCAATAGCTATTTACTAATTAAGTACTTGGATGATCAATTTTCCATATTCAGAAAAATACAAAACCAACTCATTAAAGTGTTCCTGTAGCAGCATTACAGACTCTTGACAACACCACACACTGCCCTGACTTGTTCAAATGCAAACCAGAAATCCCAGAGAAGGGGAAGCCCCCACACATTCAGTGACAGATTTTGTTCTAGGTTGCTTTCTCTTTGCTTACAGATTTTGCCCTCAAAACCAGGTGTCAGTCCACCATTTCAGGATGTCAGAATGGCTGTGGCCATGTGTCTCTGGATGTGATGCCATATCTAGCCACATTAGACTTTTCCGTTTTGTAAGTGTATCTTAATTAAGCAAATTTTGATGTGTGGTGGCATTTTGCAAAGAAGTGAAGCTCTAAGCTACAAATTGTCCTTTGTAATTTATGCAAAAGTAGGTAGCAGATGCCAGGAGCTGTCACTGAGGTTGGCCCCAGAAGTACTTTCTTGTTTATGTCCTCAAATATCTGTTCCTGAATGACTGTACAGCGCCTGCTATTCAGGCAGCCCTCCACCATACCAAGCTACCCCACTAAGTCGAGAGCCCACCTAGGAGGAGAGGATGAGTTATTCAGCCATGGAGTAGAGTCCCATCCAAATGTGCATGTATGGGAATTTCCACCGTCACAGAGACACCAGATACTGCAGTAGCAATGAGTTAGCCCACGTCTATTCTACAGGCTGTGCAGACCTTGCTAGTGCATTTAGTACCACGGCAAAGTGATGCAACATGTGTCATAACACATAGTGATTTTTCATGTGATCAGCATGTACAGTTGCATGCTGTTTCTTCACTAGAGGGAGCCTAAGACAAGGATTACTGAGCACTTTTAAAAGCTAATTAAGAAAGAGTGGTGGCATAATAAAACAGGATATTGAAAAGTGAACGATCCCTCAAAAGCCAAGCAACAACTGCCATAATTCAAAAGGGCTTTTTTCTTTCTTTCACAAGAAAGCATTTCTTACATTATGCTGCTTCCTTTGGGAAGAGACCCTGAAAGTACAAATGACCACTAAACTAATGATGCTTTTCCCGAAAACAGACACCTCTGTACCATGCTTGACCACAACTGGATAGCAACAATATGAGAATCACTTGGTACTTAAAAACCCAAGACACTGACCTGGAAAAGATGCTGTTTACATTTATAGCTGGAAACCACAGTCATCCTAGAGTAGGATACTACATGTTAGACAGAGATAAAGAGAAAAAGGCAATACTGCACTATTTCTGCCAGAGATACACCTGGAGGAAGCAAGATCATACAGATGCCAACTTACTGTCACTCCTGATGCTGCTCAAGGAACAGCTTCTTTGGAGATAGTTGATAAGTTGTTTTATATTAGCTTCCCCCCCACACCCCCAGGGAACTCTCAAGGTAAAAATTGCATATATCAGAGCCAGCTCAGGGATGTAATTCATTCAGTCTCTGAAGCTCCCAGGAAAGCTGGGATCACCAATGACTAGCCAAGTAAACTGAAAAAAGTCAGTCATGTCAAATATGAGAACTGGGATAAAGGAATAGGATGTTGTCTTCAAGGCATACCATAGTTTTTTCCTATCAGAGTTTCCTTGTATCTCTGGTTTAATTATGTGTTCAATGTTATACTGCTTATGGTACATATAGCCATGGCTCATTCTCAACTACAATAGTTTTATAATTCTTAGTCTAAATACACTGTTTCTATGCATTTTAATTTTTAGCAAGGAAAGAGGAAGATTAAGTGCTGTAAGCATTCACTCATTTGTGTTCGCCGAGTATTATAAAGTTATCAAGAACTTATTAAATCACACATGCTATACATAGTGTAAATAAGTATCTGTATTTTAGCTTTCTACTGTGTTTGCAATACTCAGACAAGAAAAATAACCAGCCAGTCATCTGCCCCAATGAGTAGATTTAGTTCAATCTCCAGGTAATTACAGTATCAGAATAGTCTTCATTAATTTATCTATTAATTATTTACAGCTCCCAAGTTGTATTTTAGTTGGTTCAGTCTTTGGATTAACAGCTGCCTGCCTTTTGGTTAGGCTGATTGCTTTCCTGTACATTAAGCACCATAAACCATGTAAGTGGTTTCAAGCACCAAGATTTCTATTTTGATTGCATTACAATTTCTACATTGAAAGCTATTTTTGCCAATGCTTTTATTCTAACAGGAGGGATGAACGACTACGGCCAGCACTGGAATACTCCTTACCGCTATTGCGATCTTCAGCCACTGCTCCCAAAAGCAACACTCACATGCTTTTGTTCCCATTTGCTCAAAAGCAACGTTTTCATTTGGTACTTCGGTGGCTGCAGGTTGCTAAGCCGTGTGTGCTATTACACGGCACCGCAGACCTGTGCCGGCTGGATTCAGGCCGAATCCTGCGGCTCCAACTGCCCACGTGGCACCAGCCTCCCTGAGAGCCAGAGGTCACCAGTCGGCATCGTATCCATTTGATCTCTGCCAGCTTATACATGCCTTGTGTTGTGGTTTGTCTTTCAGTGTAGACGTGTCCTGAATGTTTCACGTGTCCCCTGGGCTCCTCAGGACAAAGCCATGGGCGTACCAAATATGCACAGAGCTTTTTTTAGTTATTATTTATAAAAAGAAATTAAAAGTTGCAACATAGCAGTTATGAAATAGGGGAAAAAATAGCACTGGGATTAGATGCGATGCATTCATATATGGCCATACAGGACTAACTGAAAAGATGCACTTTGCCTCGAAGTGGCTAATACACACCATCCTGCTCAAGCCTGAGGCACGTGTGTCATCAGTAGAACTTCAAAGTGGTAACTCCCAACTGCTTGATGATACGGCTTCTTCATTACTAAAAAAGAAACAGTGACGAGCTTATGCATCTAAATAACCCTTTCACAAACAAATTCATGCAGAAGAAACTTTGGAGGCTGTCTGGCTGTACAGTCACATATCTGACAACAGCAGTGGACTAAACATTATTTAAATAATTGCAGACCTTCAATCAAGAGAATTTAATTGCATGTTTTAAGCGATAAAGCAACAAAATATTTTTATGCACTATCACAGTATAGTATCTAAACCTTTGTGAAGTGAGGAACCAACTCGTGTTTATGAGTTGAAAGAATAGAAGCTAACTCAAACTTATTTTAGGCAACCATTTGCACTGTGTAAATGCAGCTCCCTTCTCACATAACTCTTCAACACTGCCCAGGAGCTGGCTGCAGCTCCCACCACTGGCTTCCCAGCTCTCCTGCAGCTGGGGAGGGAGGGCATCGTCTGCCCACGGCTGGCAAAGAAGGGACAAAGCTGCCCTGCGATGCAGAGGGCAGTCTCCAGCCTCCTGCCAGGTCTCCACGGCAGCAGAGATAACCTTTCTGGCACAGCATCACCTGCCTGGACAGGGGCAGGGGAGAAGCAAGCCGTGTACCATCCCAAGCCCTCCTGATAGCACGCGTAATGTTGACTGTATGTAGCTCATGCAAGAGAGAACAATTAGCGTTCATGTCTTACTGTTTTTAATTTAGGTGCATCTAGAAACAAACACATCCCTTTCTTCCTTACAGTTCCTCAAAAAAATACCATGCTTTCTTTCAATGCTAGAAGTGAAGCATTTGGAAAAAGCTGGTTTGCATTACCAAATTGTGGTCCCTCATCCCAAACCATTAACACTAAACTTTTAATCTGAAGAATCCACAAGAGAGAAAGGTACAAATTTTCTTCTGGCGTACCATGCAATGTAACACACCGTGTAACACTACAATAGAAGAGAAAGCAATTCTGCTGAAGGACCTGGAGGATCTGAAAGCTTTTCAGTTTCAGACGCACGTAGAAGAGAACAGCACTTTCATGGCTACACGCACTGTTTATGTTTCTCCAAATGTATGCAAGCATGACAGGGCAGAGCTTTCCATCAAAATCATTTATGGCACTTGAGTGGCACCATCTTAAGTGGACAACACCACTGTCATAGGTAAGCAAACTGCCTTGCCATGCACTCAGGGTATGGTTTAGTTTCTGGAAGACAGTAGCTGTCTGGATTTACAGTTGGTAGGGCTATGGTTGGTGTCAAAACAGATCATTATTCAAAGCAAGTGTCCACTTTAGGACTCTCAAATTTTCATCTCACTGTTACAAGAGTGGGTGTTCTTTGTCTCCGGAGCTGTGACAGTCATTTCTTCTAACCCTCACATGAATACACAGTTACTCCTACATGCTCACACAGAATTGCTCTTAGTAATACTACATATTTTCTCCAAGTAGCTGTCTTGACCAGCTGTTGAAGTGAGTGTAGCAGTTATTTCCCTCCCAGGCCCCCAGGAACTATGAGGATGCAAGCATTTTCCTAGATCTTATTTAAGATGTCTGGAAACCATTTCCCCAGAGAAGGCACGTTCTGTTCACAGGAGGCAGCTTAATCTCTCACACAGTCGTTGGTCGTAGTCACCAGATCTCTCTAATTGGGGAAGCAAACACCCTTCAAACATATCTTTGGTTTTTCTTCAGGGGAATTTCACAGTTGCATTGGGTGCAGCCGTGAACCCATCCTTCCCCAACCCTTTTCTTTTTGCCTATGGTACGGGCTTCCAGCACGCCTTTCTCTGGGGCTCACAGTGCTCAGCATCCAGGGAAGAGGAGGAACCCCCAGTCAGCACCTTGCAGTGCTGTATCATATATGAATAAAATATAAAGAAACCTGGTGATTTGCATTTTAGCCCTACCAGTGGTGGAGGCAGTGCTATGTTTAACGGACATGCCAACTGCTGTGAAGTCGTTCACTTTAACTTGCAGAGTCCATTCCTTCTTTCCTAAAGGAATCAAACTCTTTTGGTATAAAGATGATGAGTAGCTCTCAGAAGGATCCTTCACAGATGCTGAAGTTAAAAACAAAGGATCTCTTGATGGAGACAAAATTGTATTGCAAAGAAAACCAAATTACATTCACATGCTGATGCAGTGCAGCTAACTGCTGATGTTACACATTCAAAGAGTACTACAAGGAAATGCTGTTCTCTCAATCTACAACTTAACTCTTCTATCCTGTGTTCTTTGGGCAGTAACGTTTATGTTTTCCTCTTTGGTCCACTTGGAAATATCTGGAAAGGACACACTGCCTTTAAACCTGTTCTAGCTTTGCTGTGACTCAGACTCTCTCGGAGTCTGCTCTGGAGCAAGATCAGTGCAGCTGTGTCCTGGACATCCAGCTTTATATGCATGAGTTTGAGGGCTGAATCTAAGGAGCAACAAAAGTACAATTCTTGATAAGATTTGGGCTTTGTAACAAACTCTCTTAATAAAGTATTAAAAAAAGAAAAGAGAAAAGAATCCCACCCAGATCTGATTGTTTGTCCTAATGTGAGACACCTACATAGCCCCGCACTTGCAAACCAATGCATACAAAAGAAATAAAAATGTTCCAGATATAGATCTGGCTCGAGGTCTAGATTCAGCTTGAGAAACAGTGCTAGCCTGAGAATTTCAAAGTGCCCACAACATCTGTATTCCTGCCTACCCTACTGGAAATCAGGGAGCCTAAGCCCTTGATCAGACTTGATGGTCTCTATCTCTTAGAAGGTTTCAAGAAAGTCTTAAAAAAAAAAAAAAAAAAAGGAAAAAATAGCTCTTGGAGTTTGTGAAACATTTTCCTGAGGAAGTATTTTTTAATAGGATGACACTGATGCTTTACAAGAAAGTAAATAGATTGTTCCTCCTGCTGCAGGGAAAACACTTGCACTCCCTAATTCACCACCTTTTAAATTGTGCTGGTGTAGCTGTTTGAGGGACCATGAGAAGGACTAGCAAAGGGAAGCTGGGAACTTCATAAGCCACAGAAAGTTTAATAAAATATGTAATTACCTGTTACACTTGTTACAGAAGCCCTGTAGCTGGAAGAGTACTGAAGTATTATAAAGAAGTACATTTTCATAGCCAGAGCAGTAGAGGTTCATTGTGTTTAAGGTCTCAAAAGAACATTGTTTCTCATACTTATTGTATTCCTTACTGAGATTGGATCCCTCTTGCTTCCTGCATAAATAACCAAATACCAAGGCTATACAGAGCTAAATAATCAAGTTTCTTTGCTAGCTAAGCAAATAAAGATGTGAAAAGGAAGTCATCAGCAAACACTGTATCATCTCTCTGGGTCTGTGTGTGTAGAGTAAGTGATTTCCGTCCTGAAGAGATTCAAATCTAGTGGTTACTGGAGGAAGATATAATCAAGGATAACATCAGACAAGAGCCACTGGGCTGCTCGGGCAATTGTTTCTACCTATCTGTGCTTCAGATAACATCTACAGCTTTCACGTTTGGAAAAAAAAAAAAACAAAAAACAAAAAAACTTTCAAAGTAGCATATGAAGCTGGAGAAACCAATCACAAAAGAGTTATTTTTAAGGCTCCTAGGTAAGTATAATACATCTACGAGTCCCTTCACTTTAACAGCAGTACAGAGCACTATTTGATGGAAGTTGAGGGGGGAAATAAATTTGTTTCAGGTGTACAGAGTTACATGAGCTATAGCTACACTGTAAACTTTAAAAACAAACTAACAGAACTTTCCCCCAATAATTCAGTAAGGATCAAATCAAACCTCTCAACTAATGCTGATCCGCTGTTTCAGAAAAATGAATGGAATACAAATGCCAGCACATCATTTCAGTCAGGCATTCTCTGAAGTGCATCCAGATGGTTTTAAGTCAGAAGATATCTGTTGAACTTAGTACGCTTGAGAGTAGTTTCTCTGAGAGTCAATGTGAAAACCAGCAGTGACTGAATACTGGGTAATGAGAACATACTACTAAAATTTTGTGGACTGATATAAATTTGGCAATACTTTCTAATGCAAGATTGTGGATTTTTTTCTATGGATACATTAACCCCCTTTATGATAGGTTCTTCTACAAAGTAGAAAGAAATACAATTGTTTACACTAGTAATAATCTTATACTGACCTAACAGGGCTGCTAATAAACCCTCTCTGACTGCAATCAGAGCCACACAGAAACCTTCAAGTATTAGTTTTAAAACAGAACAAAACTATTAAGGCCATTCTGATAATACCATTCCTGAACACGATTCTCACCTCACCATGCAAACATCACTGGAAGGTATAAGTGACAAGATGGTTTTCGCAGCAGCTGCACACCCCTGTATGTCCTACAGGACTCCAGGTTTGGGATCAGCAATGTGTGTGTAGAAGGAGAAGTAGTCAGGATGTATATTGTCCACCACGACCAAAGAACTTATCCTCAAGTTAATACTAGTAGTTGTTAAACAAAGACCTTTTTTGCTATGGAAGTCACCTGAAGGAGGTGGAAAGGGATCTCTGGCAGTCTGGAGAGAGATTCACAGAGACACAGAGGAAGTTTTTGAACATGCAATAGGTTCACATTGTGCCTGCTCAAGGCCAAGTCC
Organism: Aramus guarauna; assembly: GCA_013400195.1. NCBI lineage: Eukaryota > Metazoa > Chordata > Aves > Gruiformes > Aramidae > Aramus > Aramus guarauna. The sequence continues at coordinate 253,119 of VXBL01009295.1, forward strand.
AAATGAGAGGAATTAGCAGGCAGTCCTACATCTATACTAGTCTCTTCAAGTATTTATGTTATAGGACATCAGTGAATTAAAAAAAGGAAACACAAAAGAACAACCATTCAAAAATGAATGAACAAGCATCACTATCAAATGCATCCATTTAGTAAAGCACGTAGATTTGAAGTGTACGGACTTCAGCTATGGAGGTCCAGACAACACTTGATAGAAGAAAATCTATGAGAAAACAATGGCTACTTTCTACAGAGACATTTCTAAAGATAGATATTTCCGGTGGAAAATTATCTGTTTACCAGCTATAAGTCTAGATAAATTCTCCATGGCTGGTGAAGCCAGCTATTAGTTCTTTGAAATCAAGCCACCCTCATATATTCAGCAGTCAGCACAACCACAGAGCGCTGGTCATCTTCTAAAATATCACTGGGGATGATTACGTACAGTAGCTTCTTTACCCTCAGAGTCAAAATTTACCATCCTTTTATATAAGGAAGCTGCTCTCTGGGCATTCTGCTCCAACAAAATCCATATATTTTGAAAAACAAACACTCAAATCTTCCTGCTCATCTCGCTGCTCTTCTCCACCCTTCCCATGAAGGGAGCATTACCTTGCTAACTTTTTTTGTCAAGTTTTAAAGCCAAAGTAGAGCAACCAACACTTAAAAAATGAATCTGAGGCAATGGCAGGGTATGGAAAATATTGTCCCCATTACTTGCACGCACTCACCAGGAGACAGCAAGGGCTCAACAAACTGGACAAGCTGATCTCAGCCCAGCAAAAACATTCAAGTTATTCAAATGCCTCAGTATACAGGATTATACAATATACACAAGTGCCATATTCTCTCACACTAGAGAAAAAGCAATAAATAAGAATTTTTACTCACAAGACACAGGAAGAATTTCCCAGGAGATGCTGAAGCAGAAGGAAACTTTTAACATATAACATGGGGAACAGGACGACTGTTACAGCAAATGCACCATCAGGAACTATTCAGGTCAGCTGCCCACCCCATTAACCTAATAACACTCAACCCTAAGAGGGAAATCCTGGTGCTAATGAACTCCCTGGCAAGCTCTTTTGGATTCAAAGGCCCAGATTTAACATGGGAGCCTGATTTGAGGCTCACTGAAGTCAAGGGGTCCTGTTGCTGGCACTGATGCTCACTGGTAATCTCTGTGCAATCTCAGCTCTGCTCAGGAATAGCATTATTACGACTGTAACAACAACAATGCTATTCATACACTGTGCCAACCCTCTCTTGTGCAGAGAAAATGTGAACTCAAAATGATAAGCAGGTATTTGCCACTTAAAATAGCAAATAATCAAGGAACATCCAAGGAAGGAAAAGGGTGGCTCCCACCTCCCAGCGTAGCACGCAGCTGCCTTGCTCCCAGCACTGGGCCAGACGGAAGGGATAGGATGCTCAATGCCTCCTGCCAGGGCAGGACCCAGCTCCTGCGAGGGGAGGAAAGAGGAGACATGTTCCTCTGCAGGGACACCATCACGAGGCCTCTGGGCCTCTCCAGTTCAGATGGGATTGATTATTTAAGCCTGCTCGGTTTTGCAGTAAGGGAGCAGGTTAGGAAACCTCTCATAGAGTTGCCATTTGCATTTAAACTCATAAGTAAGTCAGGCACAAAGGGCGACAGGAGCAATTGGTAATGAGGGGCTGCAGGTATTGATTTTTGAAAATTACTTTTAAACTGAGTGATTCCGCTGTGCTGATTCTTTACAGTCACATTATGTATTAAAACGGGGCATAACCCAGAAACACATGCAGCATACTGTCCTCTGTAGGCACCCAGCAGTGCTAAGAGCAGGATGGAGGCAGCAGTATCTGCAGCCTCTCAAGAATGTCTTCTGCTCTTTTAATAGTTCTCCTTGGGGGGGTGTGGAGGTTTGTATCACATATCTTTCTCCTGTTGCTGAATCAAAAATAGTACCCTGAGTCATTTGTTACAGACAGTTAGACAGTCACCAGCACAGTGAGCACACGTACCACCACCCGCTCTGGTCCAGCTTACCCAAGGCCTCGTTCACACAAGGGTCTTCTCGCAAACAGCACCTTTACTTGAGTAAGGTCTGCAGTGCTGATTAAATTCCTCTTTCTGCTGCAGCACATGCTTTCAGCAGGTTGGTGGATTATGTCCTTTGATCCAAAAATCCACTGAAATGGGTGAGAAGTTTTCTACTGCCTTCCAGGAACCCTGGGTCAGGCATTCCACCCTGGAATGGGGCAGCTGGCCCTGGGTGAACACAGGGCAACACAGGAACGTGCACTGTAACAGACATTGATCCTGCCCATTTTTAGTGGCAACACCAGTATGACTTCGAGTGTGGGGAGACATAAAGGTGTAAGCAGGGAGCCCAAAATGCAGTGATTTTGAGTCTTCTTCTCTTCTCCCTCAACCCAAACCCAAAGAGCTAAGCCACTTTCCCTTCCACAGGGACCTGCAAAATGAAACCCAGGGAATAATCTATGCCAGTTTATTAATATCCAGTTCCTAGAAATAGATATTTCCATGCTTTCTACAAGGAATCACTGTGAAAGTTGCAAGTTTGGCAATCTCACAGAGGATTTTTGTGTTTCTAATATCTACTTTATTTTTATATTTTATTTCCCGAAGCACTTTCGTGCTTTATCCCAAATCAAAACAATCTGTGCCAGCAGACCTACAATAATTACCTTTAGGGGTGACCAGTGTACAAAGAAAGAGAGGAAGAGGAAGGAAACCATGAGGAAGTTAATTAAATTTTCAAAGAACTATTAATTATTCATTAGTTTGGTACTATTAACTATAAATAACTAACCACAAGAATCAGCGCCACAAAGCCCTGCTAACACTGCTTCCAACAGGGCTCTGTTGTGACTTGCACCTTGCTCAAAACATAGCAATATTTACCCACTGGATTGAGCAATGCTGATCATGTCCATCCTGCAGTCTCACCTTACAGGGCAGGCTGAATTTTGACATTGACTCCGTCACTAATCTATGCTAGCATGTAAGCGCTGGCCTTGGTAAAGACTTTTATACCAGCCTCTCATATCTGCTTTTTAGGTCTCTGATCTCGCATCTCAGCATCGTCACACCTTTGCTGGTGTGAAAGGCTTCAGCATAAAATAGTTTATTACTTCTTGACATTGTCTTCTCACTGTGTCGCTTGTGAATTTTAAATGTATTTATTTTGTGTCCCTGAACCTCTTTTGCCTTTACATGCAGCCTCTTAAGTTCACTTCTGGTTTGTATCTAACTTATAGGGACATTGCCCTGCTGAAGTATACTGCTATAATACTATATTTATCATGTGCCTTGGGGGATAAAGAGACAAAGTCAGACCTTGTTATACTCTAATTTTGTATACGTATGTCCCTTGATTTCATTAGGAAGCACAACATGAAACTGATACACCCTGCGGCTATGTTCTCACCAGCAGTCACTACAAGTATTTTAAAACTATGGCACATAACATAAGTGTTCTCCAGTCTCTGTTTCTGATTCATAAGATCTGTGATCTTTCTGCCCATCCAAACAGCTTGACAAACTCCAATTCGAACGCACAGAATGAACTACGAGTACAAACTGGTAATGGTCTCTGGGCTCTGAAGAACATGAAAGGCAAATCCCATGCACACAGTTGGTTCCACCACACCCTAAATTCAGCAACGAGTCGCTACAAACATACACCTTCCCACCTCTTGTGTCCACATCCTCTCCTTGATCAGGGGAAGCCCCGAGCATGTAGGTCCCAGCTTCACTGGTTTCACACTGGTTTCTGTGCAGAGGCCACGTGGAGGGGTAGCGGCGGTGGGAGCCACAGCACACTCCCCCCAGCTCCTCAGTAGGACCCCAAGTGTGATGCCATCTATCAAAAAGCAGACGTAGGCTGGGACAAAAAGTTCAAAAGCCCACTCACTTTAGACTTCAACTATGGAAAATGCCACATTTGCTCATTGCTAAGAATGAGGACTTTTCTACATCAAAGTATAGCACTGACGCCTTCTTCAGAACCTTCCTACAGAGAGTGGGGGTGGTCAGCACAAGTGCAACTTTAAGAACAACTTCAGATATTTGTGTTCCCAAATACTTTGTAAATGACAAAATGAAAGGATCCTCACAAAGTAATATCCCTAGTACAAAATAAATACACTTATTCTTCCTTGCTCTGCCCCTGAAATGCTTCTGAATATTTTAAATGGTGAAAGAAAAAAAGAATTTAAAATTACAAGAATCCTGAGATTCAAAATCACCAACACTTTGATTGAAATGATTCACTATGGTGATTTTAATAGTACAAATCCCGCTTTCCTCATAATATTATGGTGCCTCTTTATTGGAGACTACAGAAAATTGGGCACATTCTTGTAAATGAAGTGACATAAAAGGTGGTCCTGAAAGCAGCCCTGCTAGTGCAAGCTGTTTCCTCTGGTCTCTCCCCTCCCATCTCACAGTGAACAAAGAGAATTTTTCTACCTCTCTGTGCTACAGACTTCCCTGAGGGAAAAAGAGGTTTGCATCAATTCCTGAAAATAGTTGCATGGTAGTGCTGCTGAAATTGCTTCACATTTAGGTCAAATCTTGACAAGAGCTTTAAAATGCTACCAGAGCTGAAGAGATTCTGTGCGAGAACCTTAAGGTATATCCTACACATTGAAATAAGGCACTACAAGGCTAAGAGGAAGCCAACGATTTCAAGTCACTGGAAAGCTAAGTCTACTATTTTATCTATGACTCTTGTAAGAATAGAGCAGTAGTATTGTGAAGGGTGATAAAGAACAATGAACTTTCAAAGGAACAAAGGTGTCTAGGAGATGCAAATAGTTCTACTGTAAGTGTCCCTCTGATGGGCGAGGGAACAGAGGCACTGAAAGGGAAAGCTGGAAAATAACATGACAACTAGGCTCAGTCTTACAGAAGAAATTTAATCACCAAGGCATTTAATCGTTCCCTATTTTAAAAAATAGGAATTTTTATGATTACAAATGTAAAATACGCCTTTCCAAATGTTCTTTGTGGATTACTTGTTAATGCTAGTTTGACTGTCTTTTCATTGTGAAACACATACCACATTTTTAGAGCTGTTCACAGAAGAGTATTGGGAATTTGGAAACTGAATTGGCATTTATTCCTTTAACTGGCAGTCTGATAATGCTGATACAAGTCTTCATAAAACTGAAATACATAAATATTGAAATATATATAACTACTATTTTATCCTTTTAAAACAACCTTTGATTTTACCCCAACATTATTTCATTTTCTTATAGATGCCTGAAAATATTCCATAGTCAGTATGAAAATTTTGTCACATTTTTTGAATGAGTTTGTCATACTTTTACACTGTCATACATTACACTGACAAGGCATCGAAAGTTTGCCCTATTATTGCCAATACAAACCATTCCAGGTGTCTGTCGTGAATCAGGTAACACACAAGAACTTAATACAAGAAGCCCCTTGAATAATTAAGTTTGAAAGTAACTTGGTGCCTTTCTGCACAGCTTGTGTAATGCTTATGTAGATTTTATTCGGACATTATCTTTTTTTACTTGAGTGGCAGTTTTGCCCTGTTAACAGCACACCGTACTTAATAATGTTGCTATCTCCTAATAAACCTGCATCAAAATAAAATTGCTGCTGCTACTGATACCCTAAGAGAGAGGATTTGCAGCAGTGTGGCAAGGAGGATTGCTCCTATTGTCAGAGCGGAACCGAGGGGGTGAACATGGCTCCTTCATGTTTGCCAGTAAATGCCAGATCTTCAATTCAGCTAAATACCACGGCAGGCACGGGCTGCGCAGGGAGGTCAGGATGTAAACGGAAAGGGAATCGTTTCCTCAGCAGCAGTATATTTTGTGACACAGCATCCCAGAAGTGACCACACTGTCTTACACATCTTTCCTCAAGCACAAAACCCTCGGCTTCTTTTACAAAAGAGGAAGGAGTGAAAGGTTTTGCCTACTGCATGCAGATACAATCTCAGCGTTCAGCATTGCCCTTTCATTTAAAATATTGATTTCTATTTATATTATCTGATTATCTAACAGAATTCACTCTGACCTAAGGGAGAGATTAATTTTTTTACTGGGTATCCTATTGCCATTTAGCTCTGTGTGTGTGATGTTGCTTCACTTCATTTAGAAATGAGAATATAGAATTTTTCCTATTTATAATTAACCTGAGTTGTATACTATCTGCTATTCTTCTTAAAGACAAAGCATTGTTTGCAATCAGGAATGTACGAGCCAAAAAAGTATTCCTGAATGTTTTATTCTGGAAGTGTAAAGGGTTTTAAAATAAACAAAAGTAAATATTCAAATACATTTCATATTGCATGTGGTAGGAGTGGCTCCATACAATACAATATGGATAAAGCAAATTTGGCAGTTAATTTCTTTGAGACATAGACTATAATGCATAGACACTTCCGGATCTGGTTTTGTGTCATATGTATCATTGCTTGACCTTTTTGTTATAACTGAAATCCAGCCTACTTTATTAATTATTACTATTTTATTTGCTATATTGATTGTTCAAGTCAGAAGAAAAAAAAACAACAGTTAAAAACTACTGACTTTAGGACACTGCAAGACCCTAAATACTGCAATCTCTGAAGATAAATATACATTTATTTTTTGAGAAAATATGTCATTACCTGCAGATTAATCAATGCAAAATGATCGTGCAATTAAATAAGACAGTCTGAATTGAAATTTAAAGCTGCAGACCATGATTTTCCTACTTCCAGTGCTGCTTGAAATCTCTCACACCTTTAAAAAAATATAATTAGCTTTAGATTTATCCCACAATAAATAACACCAGAACATACCTTGTGCTACCAACCTGAATTAAAAAAAAAGTAAGAGGCCACCTCAGTGTTTTGAGTTTATGAAATCTTTCAGACACAAAGCCCTAACAGAGTTTCCCAGTCAAAAGGCATCAGGAAGGCTCATCGCTTATGGCAAATTTGGGCTTTAGCTTGACAGACCTCTTCCTTATTGTTCCTTTAGGGGACAACGGCATGGTGTCCATAATGCTCTTGTCCTCCTCCAGCTGCCTAGCAGTGCACGAAGGGGTGGGCACTTTCACCGTGTTGCCAAATTTAGAGTAGTCCACAGAGTATCGCCCATCTTCCTCTGCCACAATGGGCACAAACCTTTGGCCCCAGAGGATTTCATCTGCCAGGTAGGAGGTTCTGGCTTGAGTTGTGATGCCAGTGGTCTCCACCACGCCTTCTAAGATGACGATGATTTCCAGGTCCTCGTGGTGGTGAAGGTTCAGGGGAGAGATGTCGTAGAGGGGGCTGTTCTTGTCTATCACATGGTAGATGATGAGTGGGGAGACCAGGAAGATGCTGTTGCCCCCCACAGGGTTCTCCATCTGGATGTCAATCTGGTTGAGGGGCACCACCTCCCCCTCCAGGCTGGCAGTCTTCTTCACCACCTGCATGCGGATGGTGGCGCTGATGATCATGCTCTTCCGGAGGTCACCCACCCGCAGCATGAAGCAGAGCTTGCCCTCCCTCAGGGCGATGACCGCGTGCTTGCTGAAGATGAGGGTCTCGGCCCGGCGGTGGGCCTGCGAGGTCTTCATGAAGATGCAGCCCAGCATGATGGCATTGATCACCAGTCCCACGATGTTCTGCACAATCAGAACCAGGATGGCGGCCGGGCACTCCTCGGTCACCATGCGTCCCCCAAAGCCGATTGTCACCTGCACCTCAATGGAGAAGAGGAAGGCAGAGGTGAAGGAGTGGATGCTGGTCACGCAGGGCACAAAGCCGGCTGGGGCCCCCGCCACCCCCTCTCCTGGGTCACGCTGCAGCCGAGTGCTGTGGTCCAAGTCTCCATGGGCGAAGGCAATGAGCCACCAGACCATGCCAAAGAGCAGCCAGCTGCAGAGGAAGGACATGGTGAAGATGAGCAGCGTGTGGGGCCACTTGAGGTCCACCAGGGTGGTGAAGACGTCTTGGAGGAAGCGTCCCTGCTCCCGGATGTTTTTATGGGCCA
>VXBL01009295.1:261334-422608 GCA_013400195.1 Aramus guarauna
CCGCCCCATGCAGCCACCGTTCCGCCAGGGGCGGGAGTGAGGAGCGGGGCGGGGGGAGGACGGTCGCGCCGCGGGGGCCGAGCGGGTGCACGGCGCCGCCGCAGCCNCGGAGGAGCCGCGCGCGTCCGCGTAACGGTCGTTGGGCAACGGGCGCAACGGAAGGCGGTTAAAACCCGATGGGCGCCGCTCCTCAGCATCCTTTATTGGGAAGGGAAGGGGGAAGACGAGTCCCGGATTGCTCCTCGCTGAGCGCTGGGTGCGTTTCTTTACCTTTTTACCTCAGGTTTTTTTTTTTTTCTTTATTTTATTATTTTGTTTTTTTTCCTGAGGAAGGGGGAGATCGGGTTTCGAGCCGCGGTGGTGTGAGCGATCCCCTTTCCCCAGAGCCGATTTCTGTAAATAATTGTTCGAGGATGGATTTGCTGCCAGTACCTGGCTTCACTAACAGTGGCTACTTCACGAGGTGATGCGGTTTAAGGTTAGGTGATTATTCCGTGAAATAGAAAACAAAATGGTGCTGCATTAATCTGGTGAATCGGGCTGGCAGTGGTACGAAATTTGCTTGAAGAGGCCAAGTCCAAGGACATAATGGTTAAACAGAGACCTGGAACTAAAGAGGCTCATTCCAACTTAGAAAAATTGCTAGAGTTATTTAGCCTTGATTAAGAAAGGATTTTTCTTAAAGAAGGAGCTCATGAAATGATGTAAAGCTGGCACTGCTCAGGAAAATGTCTACTGTCCAAATAGCAGTAAATGTTGCAAATGAATGATCTGCCTGCAAATGGTAGACCCACAGTGACACGAAGTTCCAGACAGACATCAAAATTGCCAGAAGAGGCAACAAAAGAAGGCATGAAGCTAGAACTTGTGTGTGGCAGTATGATGTCTCTGTGTGTCTAAATGCATACATGAGCATGTGTATAAGGATATATCTTTGTGATGAGATGTGTTATTTAAAAACACTGTGATGTGGCTGCTCCACTGTTTAAATAGCAATATTCTCAATCCCGTGTTTGCTTACTCTGATTTAAATATTTTGTTGCTATTTCAGTTTAGCCACCAAAGTTGTAGAGTGGCTAAAGCATCCTAGGATATTATGAAGAAGACTTTTTTCCTTAGTGCCATGGATTTACGATGATATTTTTCTGATTGTATTTGTCCATGGACTTTCCCTTCAGTTTTGGCTCTAAGTGCTTTGGTACATACTGTAAGCAATTATTGACATTGATTGCCTGGGCAAGGTAATTGCCCAGTTGATGGTTGGGAGCCAGCCAGCTGGGGTTGAAATTAACTTTAACCACCTACAGCTACTTACTGTGGCCCACTTAAGGATTTCACAACAGTATTTTCAAGTAATCACTCTCAGCTCTCTGAGCAGTCATTATAGGTCTTGCAATTAAATGATTACTATTACTTTAGACTGTTTCTGGGTTTTATGTATGAATAGTTGCATGTCCTTGGATACAATCATTCCTCCTGGAGGGGTCAGTTTCCCAATACTCCACGCTTTCTCTTGTTCCGGGTTGTCTTTCTTGCTGCTTTGATAGATAAAACTAAAATGACAACAAAGTGCCCTGGTACCTGGCTGCCAGACCACTGAGCTTAGCCAAAGATACTTTCCCTTTGTCTGTTTCACTTTGACTGCTAGACATTTTTTTTTTGTGCTAGTTGTGAATGTCACCTGCACCTACACTTTTACTTTAAGTACATGGTTTATATATACCATTTAACTTAAAAATATTTTAATTTTTATACTTTTCTTTCTATACATTTAAAAAAACACAAATGGATGAAGTATTTTGAAGATTTACTTGTCAAAGGTGGAGTTCTCCAGCTGATAGCAGCTCCTAGTTACTTCCAGCATTTTGAAGTGAGCACAAAGAGGCTCTATAATGCCATGCAGTTGATTGGTAACAGTTCACACTCTTTTGCAGAGATGAACATAGGTATTCAAGAGGCAGTCATGCCTTCCTTTTGTGCCAATTTTCCTTACACTCTTCTAACCGTTGTATTATGCTGTACCTTTTCCTCCAGAGGGCGGTAACTACATGAATGTAGCATGAAGAAAAAAAAAAGTGTCAGGGGGGAGTGTTTTAAAGGGAAAGATAAATTGCTTCATAGTCTGGTGCTAGAAATGAACCATGGAGCCTACTACAGCAAAGGGTGTTGCATCAACATGCTCACCATCTTGGGTTTAGGAATCCTGAACTCTACAGAGCTAGAAGGCTGTTTCCTTGCTTCTGTTCTTTATTGGGACTGTCATTTGCCACTTCTTTTCCTTCACCTCTGAGCACTTGTTGGCTGAGATGGAACAGCAAAGCAAGTGGCTTCTGCCTAAGAGTTTTTAGAACAGAATAAAAAGAAGCCCTGTCTTTGTGGATCAAGTGACAGATACTTAAAAGAAAAAAAAGTGTCAGATTTTCTGAGTGAGCCAACATATTTGTGTTAAGAGCTGCTGAACAAGGGCTTACAGGACCAAACAATCCCACTCCGTAGTACTGAATCATGAGGGGTAAGTTTTTCCACCCACAAAGAGGTTTTACGTTTCAAGACTCCATCCTGCCGCAATTCATCCTGATTTTAATGGCTATCAAAGAAGATACTACTGTAACTGTTAAATTAAAATTTAGTTGGCACCATGGTATTATTCTGCTTTTAGAAGCAGACCTTTCTTTCAAAGGCAACACAGTGTTAGCCTAACATGAGTTAAGCTTCACAAATCACCTTGCTGTATGAGCGGGTAGACAGAAGAAAAGAGATTGGATTATGCAAAGCCACAGGGAAGGCATGAGCAGAGCTGGGTTGAGAGCTAGTGTAGCAGGCATGCTGCGCTTCCTGGCCTTCCACAGAAACAATATTCCCTTGAAAATAAGTAGAACAGGATGAAATCACCACACTAAGACAAGAGGATAAATGCTATAAAGGTTTTTGTGTAATGGGAGCACTTACAGAAAACAATCAAAATAAATCAGACCCTGGTTGCACCTCCATCGGCAGCCTACCCCACTAACACCTTTGGAACTGAGCCAAGTCCCATTCCAGAGGAGAAATAAAAGTCTAGACATGGCAGCTCCCCTCAGCAGCTTCACATGGCTGCTCTGAGGCTGTCTTGCATGCATTTTAGTACAGTAATTTGCTTAGTAATGCATCATTGCCATGCAAAATACTTTTGTGAGCCTGATTCAATAGCAACTTCTGGAATGCCTATCTGGAGGAAGCAGGATTAATGACTCAGACAACAGCAGTGAGCCTCCCACCATAAAATAATTTTCTTAGATACTGCTTCTGGTCATTGTTGAGACTCTAACTCTTTGGAGTTAGAAGGAAGAAACTCCCTGGGACTTGGCCCCATATAAACAAGACTAGATAAAATGTGCTGAGGAAATGTGAAGTGTATTTTCTAAGTGGTAGCTAAGAGGCCTCTCTGTTCGGACACATATCTTTTTAATGGTACCACACTGCTGGATAAATAATATTTGGAGATAAGCCAACTCACCCTACTCTCTTGCAAGGCTGCTTTGTGAAGTGTAAGCCTCATTTACAATGGAAATGTGTGACATTTGTACTTTGAGCTCAATGCTCAAATGCATTTCTCAATGCTGCAAGACATAATGCAGTCTTCTTTACCAACATGCTGTGTCCTTTACTCTCTTGCATTCCTTTCCAAGTAAGGTTGTCAGAAGCTCATGGAATAGAAGCTAATCCAAATTGCAGTATCAAATCCCAGGCACTTTATTAAAAGTATATGAAACCTCATTTCTCTCTATCTTTCCTCTTGCCATTAGGATTTAGGATCTTCCACAGATGGTTGCAAAGCTTCTGAGGATGTCTCTCTGCAGCATGAGTTTGAGGTGGCCTGCAGAGTGGTGTTTTCCTAAGGCTTTACAGGATGACGTCCTGCCTTAGACCAGTGCTGGGCAGCTAAGAGACAGCACACACAGTAGCTGCAGTAGAAACCTGCTCTGTGCTCACTGTGCCCTTCCACCACCCTGGAAGGATAGTCACCTGTCTACCATTTCTTCTCTTAACCCTAATGGTATCCCAGGGTAAAAACACACCAATAGTTCTGCAGCTGTTTTTTCTTTGACTCCACCCAGCAGAATTATTCCCTGGAGGAGAAGCTATCTCCCAACTGCCCATTTCTTCTCTTTTGGTTTTATGTTCTCTGGCCCCAGCTTAATGCCCTTAGCTATTGCACAAATAATAGCAGGCAGATGCTGCAAACACTCTGCTGTGGAACTAGTAACACTAAAACAGCAAAAACAGTTCTTCAATTATCCTTTCTCTGCTGCAGTGCTACAAGTAATGCGTTGAAAAAATACCACGTCCCCCATGAGAACACTGAGATGCCTTTTTCTAGAAAATAAAATCTTTTTGCAAAAAAATCCAAATTAATTGAGCAGGCTAAAGAGATTAAAAAAGAGAAAGGAGTTTTCCCAAGTGCTAGAAATTTTTCAAAAAGGGGAAGAGGACAAAAATTAATATAAAGCCAAAGTTGCTCTGAAAAGAATAACAGTGAAAAATTGTAGCCTTCCATTGGTTCATTGATGTTCTAACCTCTCAGCAGTTCATTAAGTCCTGGAATGATTGTCACAATGAATCTATAAGGCAGGGATAAATAGTTGTCCAGCCCAATTATCCTAATTTCAGTGGTTACAAGTTATCTTAATAAGTGTACATAATTTATTGGTAAAGATTACAGTGAATCTAGAGTGACAGTGGGCAAAATATGTGAAACTAGGAGACAATGAGTCAAACTCTCACGGCTCTGAGCTACAGTGAAAGGTTTAATACTGTTTATTTACCACATTTGGAGATGTAATTTCCAGATGAATTGGTACGTCTGTACTGGTCTGGAAACAGCGTGCATTAAACACTGATACTTTATCACAACCTGCCTCCTTTTAGCTTCCTCACAGTTTGGGAGGGAATCTAGCTCAATCCTGTTTGGAATCAGTATAATATGATTCAGTGGAGGTAGAGGTGAGGCAGCCTAAGACAAACTAAAAGAATTAGATTGTGATTAATTTCTAAAATGTATTAAAGGAGAGCAAGATACACAGGCACTATCAATAAACCACAATATAAAAAAAGTTTTATAGATTTTATATTTAGATATTAAAGCTTTACAGAGTCATATGATTAAAAGAGATACAAGCTTTTGAGAAATACCTTTGGTATATAATTTTTCCTTCTGCATTTAGTCAGTCTGAGCATTATCTACAACAGGGCTATGGATGCATAAAAAATAACATGTTAATAAAATGACAGGAGACATTTAAGAGTTACATAAAAACTCCATGCTGGCTATGTTTGTTTGATCTGTATCCTGTCATATTTCACCCATGTAGTTTGTTTCAACCATATTTCATGATTCTTTGGTAGCAAATAAAAAGAGGAGTAGTAGTATACAAAAAAGGAAAGTCCATGGATAATTCATTCATGTTTCAGATGAAGAAAAATGGCTCATTTTATTAAAAAAGGAAAACCTCAATTTATTATGAAATAATATTTATTTACAGGTATTTTACATTTTTAGAAAATAATACAATTGTACTTTAAAATGCTTCATTTATTTTTATTACTTATCTGCTTGTACAAAAGAAGCGAAGACACTGTCTTCTTGTTCTAGCAGAACCTCAGGCTTGTCATATTCCAAAATAACTCCTCTCTTCATTACAATAACCAAATCTGCATTGAGGATTGTGTGCACGCGGTGCTGAAAAATAAATAAACAAAATGCCAGTTCACTGTATCTATCAAATATATTCCAGGATAAGACAGATTTCCAGAAATTAATTTTCCTATCAGGTTCAAGTTTGATTAAGGCTACTTATCCTACTTTTCTTCCTAATTTACTGTGAAAATACTGCAGATCAATATGAGGATCAAGAGCCATTCAAGTACCTAAATTGCACATAGGTACTTGACTATGAATTGTCATATGAGTTCAGACTACGCTGTCCCCTAGCACAGAGTCCTGCCACCAGATGTTGCCGTAAGAAGGTAGCCAGGAAAAGTGGGAACAGGGAAAGAGAGTGCAGGGTACTGCATGCGGGTACTGTTCCCACTCCTGGACTACGTCTAGATAGGGGGGTTCCTGAGCTTGGTGTGGTTTGTCTATTTGTAAAACTGACTAGATCTCTCTTCTAAGACCTTACCCATGTCTTCTCTTGAGCTTTCATAAACGTTTTGCATCCACATCCTTTGGAAAAGATTTTTCCAGGCTTGTTCCCCACTGTGTGAATAAGTACCCCTTTTGTATGCTCTGGGCCTTGCTACTCAGAGCTTCATCTGATGCCGCTTGCCTCATGATTTTGCAGACCTCTTACATGTCCTTATGTTGTTGTTCTTCCAGGCAGAAGAGGCGTCACCTACTCAGCTGCTCCTCTTAAGGAGCAGTTCCACACCTCTGATCATCCTTGTGCTTCTCATTTTTCAGGTGTAAGGTGTTATTCTGGTGACAAGGAGACTGGAACTACACACAATATTCAAGGTATGTGTGAACTATGGACTTATACGGTGCTATGAAGTTTTCTTTTTTGTTCTCTACCCTTTTCCTAGTAAGCCCTAATATTTGATTAATTTATTTTCTTAGGAAGAAACTTCCCCAGTTTTTTCCACAGTGAATACTGAAAAGAATTAATTTAGCTTTTCTGCAATACCGTTATCTTTCCTGAGCATTCCTTTTGTGTGTTGATCATCAAATGGCCCCATAGATTGACAGACTTCTGCTCCTGGTGTATTTCAAAGGTTCATTGATGCATTATTAGTTTGGATACCTTTCAGAAGCTGCTCAGCTTTTTTTTCTTTCTTCTTTTTTTTTTTTTTTTTTTTTTTTTTTTTTTTTTTTTTTGCCTGCCTTATGGCATTTTCATATGTAACATGCCAGAACTTATGATAATTTCCATTTTCTTTATTTGGCGATGAATGCAGCTTTTACAAGAACGCCTTCTTGTTTCTAATAGTCTTTTTTATTTGTTTAGCCATACCAGCTTCTTTCTATCTTTACTCAAGCATTTCCTAATAAATAGCATGCATTGGCTCTGGGATTTTTGAATACAATCCTTCAGTAATTTCCTTGATCCCTGCAGATTAGTTTTCTTCACTTCCTCTTTTAGCTTCCCCCTCTCCCTCCTAAATATTTTTGGGTTTTGTTTTTAGTAAGCTTCCTCATTTTTACAGAATTCCACTTTTTAAAGTTGAGTGTAACTGTATTGGAGTTTTTGGGTCTGCATTACTCCTGCTGGGATATTTCATCTCAGAATATTGTGGTCCCTTTACACAGTCACTCTTCACCCATAAGGTTCCTAATGAGATCTTGGGCACCCTCAGTACCAAAACAAGTCTTTTATTTCCTTCTGGGCTTTCTAGCCAGATGTTCCATGAAATAATCGCTTATGGCATCTACAAATCTCATCTCTGCTGCAGTCCTCCTGTGACGTTTATCCAGTGCACAGGCAGAGGGAGGGGGCTCAAATATCACGTTCCAGTTGTACTTGCTGCCCTTGTTGTCTGATCTCTCTCAGTATAACACAACCAGTGCTGCCATCCTGGTAAAGTAACATAGGTGATAATATAAACCCAATACTATACTCTTCCTATTCTTATTCTTCCTAAGCACAAATTTGGAATATATGGCTTTCTCAAAAAAAAACAAAATCCAAACAAACCACTACTCAACCCCTCCCCCCTCATTATGTTTCTGTTACAGAGCATTTTAAATATAAACCCGCCTGCTGTAAACCATATTTACAGTTGGAAGTAAAAACATTAAAAGCAAGTTTATTCCAAAATGCTGTTTGTTTGAACTGTGCAGTTTAAAACTCACTAAGAGAGTGAAAGACTTACTCAGCCTACCCCCAAACTGAAAAAGATACATAAATGCAAAATGCAGTGCAACTCAGAATTTTCATGCAGATAAATCAGGAAATTTCATGCTTATGATTCCTTTGCTTTCTTTTATAATGACACACTGAATAGATATCGTAAGATAGATCAGATTTTCCATTACATATTTGCTAAGTGAAATTAAAAAGATATTGTAAGATTCCTGAGCATGTATTTCTTGACTTTATATCATCTCCCTGAAATATGTGGTTTTTAGAAAATAAAAGGCTGAAAGATATATATTGCTTCTGACATATCTGCTGAGCCAACTGCTTTGATTCAGATTAAATCTTTCATAAACAATTTTTTTATAGATACTCGATATCTTTGTATAATCACTTCAAGAATACGCAAACTTAAGTTCAATCACTGTCAACAGGGATGGAATGTTTATTTTTAAAAGTTAGTAAGAATCTCATTTATTTGTTTAAATTCTGAAACATAATTGCTTTATCCAGTGGCAGTACTATCACACAATTGTAATTGTCCTCAGTTAAATGATTACTGTAGTTCGATGAAACTTATTCTTAGATTTCACAGTAGTCTGTCATATTATATTTTAAATTAGCCTAAAAGAGGTAACAGAAAATAGACTGCACACTTACATTACATGCCTTTACAGGCAGTCAGTCTTAGCATCACGCAGCACATTTAAGAAGCTGTTGTTATGTATTTAAATAGTAGTTTAAAATGGAAAAGAAATCTTACACTTAAACACCACATTAAAAAAGATTAATGGCCAAATTAACACATTTATTAACTTTGACAAGAATTGACTGATGTGGCACTTCTGATTCTTGTTTGCATTAGAACGGCAGCAGAGACTGTACTTACTGCTATTGTAACCACAGTACGGTCAGCAAACGCAGTCATGACTACCTTCTGGAGTATGTTCTCCTGTGTAAAGAAAAACATTTGTTGCTTTTCAAACAACAGTAGTTACATGAGACACACAGACACTAAGAAGGCTTAAGCCACTACTGATTATTCCATGCTTTTATAGATCCTTCATTGCAGAAATGACAGATTAACTACATGTCAGAATAAAGTCAGAGCCTGGTCTCCAGTTAGATAGCCCTGCTCGCTCCTGCCACCCCCACTGCTTCTGAGCTTCAGCGCCTGCAAGAGCTGTGCTCTGGCTCCCAAACTCCTGCTATCCTGACCTCAGTTTTACAGTGAGGAAATCAAAGGTGAATTCAAGGTGCTGCAAGGCGGCCTGCGTGCTGGCGCCTCTGCAGTGCATTCTTCACCCTGCTGGAAGCCCAGGAATGTCCCCACACGCTGGGGGCATCTAACACCAAGGGGTGGCAGCGATAAACAAGGGAGTGTGCTGTACCTGGCATATGTAACAGTGGGGGTATTATTTAAGATGGTCTTAACATATATAGTCTCACTCAACAAGTACTCATCCTTTGCTATTTAGGAAATACGCTGTTGTGCACCAAACTCTGCCTAGAAATGTCACTAGCACAGATACCTTTATTTGCTATTATCTGTTTTTTAGATACATATCTCAAGAGAGGAACTATATCTTCAATGTGTCAAAATTCAAAATGCATTTTAACTGGGCTGCGTACAGTAATAATTCCCAACCTTACTGACACATGCAACACTAACATTTTACAGAACTAAAAATTGTAGCTGTTAAAATAAACCCTTCCAATTATATTCTTATTCATAGAATAATCATGAAGAATGGAACATTTGTCATAACAACATATGACAAAAAACCCAAACCTTAAGAATGTACTGTTCTATTTGACTAAAATCCAGTCAGTACACTATTATTGTGTGGTTTAACCTCTGTCCAGCAATTTCAGGCAATTAATGCAATAATCCAGTATGTCTTTTCTATGTCTCTGTTTATTTCCTTGACTCTACTTTTAAGCCTTCTAGCTTCCTGACTTGTCCTGTCCACCATGATGGAGAAAGCTGTCTGCTTGCCAATTTACCCTTCATTGACTATCCCTGCTGACCTTCTAAAGCTTTGTTTACTTCAGGAAATCAAACTGTCAATGAAAATAACATGCTTCATTTTCGTAATGCAAGCAATGCTGGAGTAACTACTAAACTCCTAGTAAAATGATTTAAAAGCTCTTTAGATTAGTTAGCAATGGCTCATAACTACCTGGACTTGTAAACACGTCTGCACTAAATATGGTGTCAACATATCACAGAGTAGATGGAACTGCTTTCCACCTTTTCGCATGTTAGCTGCTGTCCCCTCCCTCAAGGAAAACAAGAAATCAGAAACACTCCAAACTCACTGTTGCCATGTCAATAGAGGCTGTGGCTTCATCCATGATGAAGATGCTTGTCTTCCGCACAAAAGCCCTTGCTAGGCAGAACAGCTGTCTTTGGCCCTGGCTAAAGTTTTCACCCCCTTCTGTAACTATAGCATCTGGAAACGATATAGCAAAAACAGTATTTATGGAGTGTGCATATGTATGTGTATGACAGGGTCAGATTAGAGTAGAGCATATGCTTGGAAAATAATGTCTCACTTTCAGCATAAACGTTTTCAAAGTAACATTTCCTAGGTCTACAGCTGCTGGTGACCCACTTTTGCCTGTTTATTTCCATTGTTCAAAACAACCTTCTGTCTATGTTCTTTATATCTATTAGACATCTGTCCTGGTTTTGGCTGGGATGGAGTTAATTTTCTTTCTAGTAGCTGGTATAGTGCTGTGTTTTGGATTTACTATAAGAATAATGTTGATAACACACTGATGGTTTTAGTTGTTGCTAAGCAGTCAGGGACTTTTCAGTTTCTCATAGTGGCCTGCCAATGAGAAGGCAGGGGGCACCCAAGAAGCTGGGAGGGGACATAGCCAGGACAGCTGACCCAAACTGACCAAAGGGATGTTCCATACCATATGATGTCATTCTCAGTATATAGCTGGGGGTGGGCCAAGAGGCAGTGCGGCTCATGAACCAAGATCAGTTTTGGGTTGTGAGCAATTGTGCTGTGCATCACTTGTTTTGTGTATTCTTTTATCATTATTATAATAATTGTTATTCTCTTCCTTTTCTGTCCTATTAAACTGTCTTTATCTCAACCCACAAGTTTTACCTCTTCCCCCCGCCCCCTCTCCCCGATTCTTTCTCTCATGCCACTGGGAGAGCAGAGTGAGTGAACAGCTGTGTGGTTGTTTTAGCTGCCTGCTGAGTTAAACCACATCATCACTGAAGTAGCTAAGAATGTTTAAGAGTGAGTTTCTCTGGAACATATGCATTCTAGGACACTGCATCTCCCTGCATCCATCCATCTCAAGGGGCATCCATCACTTCTTTACCCTAAGGTTGTATAACTTAACATTTTTAAGGGATATTTTTGTTTGTTCCCATGGCCAAATGATTCACACCTTTAAGCTTTTGATATCTTCCTCCCTAGACATGACTATTGGAAAAAATACAAAAGCATGTATTCTAGATAACATCTGTCTTGTTGATACCTTATTTGAATTCACAGGACCCATAAACCTCAATGCTTCATAATGAAGACATATTGAAATAAAATAATAATTTTACTATTGATTGGAATAGAAACAGGATTCTGCCCCACAGTGCAGTTGGTAAGGAACTTAGATGGGTGTATGACCTTTGCCTGCAGGCAAGCACTTTTTGTCACCTTCCATAAACCTAAAAAAGCCTTTTCTTCAGCAACTACCTTTTTAATAAATAGTAAATGTGAAACAGCAATGTTGTGAACACTGGAAGCAATCTTCTCAAGAAAGAAGTCTTATTACCTAGGCCCCCAGGGAGTGCTTTCACCACATGCTTGAGCTGTGCTATTTCCAATGCTTCCCACAGCATGCTGTCAGTGCACTTCTTCTCAGGGTCCAAGTTAAACCTACAGTTACGTGCAATTCAAGAATATCAGTCAATATAAACTTCTGCAATGTATTTCTTCTTTTAGTGCGCTTAGAGACAAACCTGCAAATAATCAGAATCATATGCTAAAGGCCTGGGCCTGATTCTGATCTGTCATTGGCATAAATCTACTGAATTTTGCAAATTTGGTCAGCATTTATACCAATGTAATTAAGAACAAAATTTGACTCAGTTGAGCAAAACAGGAAAAGCTTCTTGTTTTGCAGGTATCTTTGTGGTTTTAGAGTTTCTTTT
Organism: Aramus guarauna; assembly: GCA_013400195.1. Classification (NCBI taxonomy): domain Eukaryota; kingdom Metazoa; phylum Chordata; class Aves; order Gruiformes; family Aramidae; genus Aramus; species Aramus guarauna. Next base: position 273,353 of record VXBL01009295.1, read on the forward strand.
GTTCTGAATAAAAAAATTCTCATGTTTTTCTAGTAAAAGTTCTGAAGAAAAAAAAAAGATGTGAATATAAGCAGTTTAAAATTAACATTCATTTTTTTTAACAAAGGCCAAAATTCTACCATCTCTCTTAAATGCAAGATCTCTTTGTTCTTTACTGCTATAGAAATGCTAAACAGAACAATCAAGCTTCATACTGAATTATGAAATGCAGGTCTTCACTACAACTGAACAAACCTTGGATTTATGAACAGATGAATGTTATTTTAGCTTGCTGTATTCCAGAAATAATAACAGCAAATGTGAATCTCATAACATATTAATATATAGAATGATAACCAGAAATAAAAGATTCAGTGATGTGTGACACTTTCACTCCTGCAGTATGTGCTGTGCATGACCAATGCTGGCCTAAATACATTTTTAATAGGTTAATTAAAGGTATACAGTCACCTCATCTTCTGACATGAATGAATCATGTTCTATTCAGGCAAGTTCAAGAGATAATCTTGGGATCTGTTTTAGTGTTGAGTCAGTAAACTACAGAAGCCTGTATAATTTTCAGTGAACTCTAATGACTTTTATGTAGAAACTATAACTGTAGGTGATGTAACTGCACTGAGGATTGTACTGTTCCTAAGATAAATGCCACAGACGTAGGGAAGGACATTGGTTTGAAACTGTGGAGTTTTTTGCCACTGCTTCTACTGCATCATCCTCTCAAAGAAGGTGTTTGATCTCACAGATGAAAGAATGGTTCAAAGACTAGAAAAGCAACATGGATATAAGGCTCCAGGATAAAACACTCCAGACCTCCCCACAGTACTTATATTGTTCTATTGCTTCCTCTTTTTCTACAATAATTTTTTAGTCTGCATTTGTTTCATCTTATGTTTTAAGGCAGACAAATGAAAATAGATGTAAGAGAAAGAAGGTTTCAAGAAGTGCTGGGTAGTTATGGGCATTTGATCACTGAGCTAAACTGACTACTCAGTCCTGGAGGAATAAATAGTGACTTTCCTTACTTCCCAGGCACTGGGAAGGTGCATTGTGGCAGGGGTGAGTAAAAAGCACAGACAGAAGGCAGTGATCCTCCCAGAACTGAAGAGTTTGCTATCAGCAGTTCTCTAAAAATCATTATATAGTATAATTATAATATATAATGGAATATAAATCATTATATGGTTTTTATTGCTGGTGCTTAGTGCTTACCGGATTGTTCCGCTGAATAAAATAGGATCTTGGAGAATGATTGACAGCCTGGATCTCAACGTCTGCAGGGGGAGCTTAGCGATATCTATGCCATCAATGATAATCCTTCCTATTCAAAAGAAAATGGGCAGTCTGCTAGACTGTTTGTCATGCCACACAGCTGCTAGCAAAGACATGGCTCACTTTCAGCGCACAATACAGCACAGCAAGAACAGGCCTTGAATTGCATATCCCCTTATTCACTAACAAAACAAGTTTTGGTTCAGCAGCAAGCACAATTCTCTTGAGACCAAGCCTGAGCTGGGAAGAATGCAAAATATATCTGTAAAGTTTTATGAATGATTAGACACACTACTTATCTGCTTGATCATTATAAACATTATCAAACAACAAAGTAAGAAATTAATTCAACCAGGGACTAGTTACCAGGGTGAACAAGTGTTTCTGAAAGCCAAATTACTGTTGAGCACTTTGAAATTTTATCTCCAAGTACAACTGTCTGGCTCTGCATAAGGGCTCTGTGGGCAACATGGCTGGGAAACTGAGGCTAAAATTTTTTGAGATGCACAGGAAGACACTTCGTGAGGCACATGGACATGGCACACATAGCAGGATATAGAGCAGAAAATTCCAGGGCAGCACACCAAACTGCAATCCACAGTTGCTGAGTTTTCTGGGCTCAGTGGGTCCTATCTGTGCCTTGTGTGTGGATCTTGCACTGTACTTGAACACCTTCCCCTTTTATGCTTTGCTCCTACTGTTGTGATTTATCAGCACAAAAGACTGTCCTCTGTTTCTCTTGGACTTTTGCTTCTCTCAAGTAGAATTTTTATTGATGCAGCTTATCAATGGCACAGCTGTTAGGTGACAGATGATACGGTATTTAAACAAAGCCAGAGAGTGTATCCTGCAGATTCAAAAATTGCACTTCACAGCTGCTGCTGCTGCTAAGGAAAGGGCTATCAAAGCACCTTCAGGAGTTAAGCTCAACCGATACGAAAAAGTGTAATCTTACCCTCAAAAGTGTCAACCATTCTGAAAAATGCAAGAGAGAAGGAGGATTTTCCACTGCCTGTTCGGCCGCAGATCCCAATCTGTGACACAGAAAGCAGATGAACATCAGATGAGCAGAAATGAATGTCTGTATTTGACACTTAGGATGACTGGATGGAGGAACTGTTCTGATCCACACGGTTCTTATGTTGTCGTCAACTGAACTGGCAGTAACAGAGTCCCTAAGTTCACTCTTTAGGGGTCTGAGCATTTAGGGATAAATCAAGGCCTATATACAAGAACAACAGGAGAGTGACACAGAGGAGCAGGAGGGCTGGTCAGGCAAAACTTAGGATCCTGAGGTGGCCTTGGTTACCAGGAAGGACACAGGCAACCAAGATGAAGGAGGAAAAAAACCAACAGAGAGAAAAGACATGATGAAGCAGAAGAGCAGCTATGGGAATAAAGCCAAGACAGCTACATGGGAATGATGGAAAGTAGGTCTAACACAATAAGGGGTCACTGTCACTTCTTTTGGTACAGTGTACTGACAGCAGGACACTGGGATACTAAGAAGTGGTGCATAGTTCTGACTTCTCACGCTAACGTATGCCTAAACACACCAAACTAAGAAAAGCATAGACTGCTTTCCAGTGCACTACATTCTTTTAGAGCAAAAATTCTGTAATTCCATCATCAAAACATACTGTGGTATGGTTTTTTCAACTCTGATTTCTATGATGTGTGAAAAAGCTTCTCAGAATAACTAGTTCTTTACCTTTTGTCCTGGAGAGATGTGGGCATTGACATGCTTTAGCACTGGCTTTAAGTTGCTGTCATATCGGACACTGAGGTTCTGGATTTGGATCTCCCCTCTGTCTGGCCAGTTCTGGGGAATCTGTGAGGAAGCTGTACCAGGAGCACAGGGGAGAAAAAAAAACAAAAAACAAAACAAAACCATTCTCTCATAGTAAATTCATCAGCTCATTAAGTTATTTACTACCTTTTTCATGGTAATACACTGCAAAATCATTAAAATTTCAGCAAGCTCTTTCTGCATGCTGAACAAAACTGCACTTACAAAGGAGCCCTTCGTAATTTTCAGCTTCTGTTTTGAGAAGGCCATTGATTCTTTTCACCGCACCCAGCTGGATCTCCATGTCAGCCAGGTTACGAACCATCCAATTCAGATAGTTAGACACCTGATGTAAAGCAAATACACTACTAAATTCCAGATTTTTAGTAGTTTGCATCATTTGACCAGCATGCAGTTTACATTTCTCAGCAGTAACACTTGTTCAGCCTTAATAAGCTGGTTGTGAATGAACTGTACAGTACACACCAACATGGTGACAACAATGACTAAATGTTAAATTTCCTAACTGCAGTGCATAGATACTTTGGTGCTATGGAGATCTGATCTGCATCAACAGGAAAGAGGGAGGGGAACAGTAAAGACAGGTGAAAAGACATCATCTTGGTAACTTAAGGTTTGACAGTCTATAGAACAATATACAGGGGCAAGTACAATGGATGCACTGAAAAATTATTCTTCGCAATGGAAGACAATATAAAAACATGATTCAACTTGGTCATATTTTGTAGACATATTTGAACTAACACTTCAGTAAATATTTTATCTAAAAACTGAAGAAAACATACACTCAAATATGTTAACTATGTGAATGTGAACTGAAATTAACACATGGTTTCAGTGATGTTACAGTACCCACTATAGGTGTACAGACACCTTCAATCTTCCTGTTCATCTTTGTGCCCTGAAGAATTACAAAAAAATGTTTGGGAGAGACAAAAAGGGTCCTGAGATTCTTACCATAAGAGCATAGGTTAGTCCCAAGCCTACAAGTCCTGAAGAGAGTTTACGATACAGGCAACTTGTAATAGAAGTGACAGCTGCTATGAGTACTACACATGCTCCAATGTACTCCTAAAGGAATACGAATAAGCTCCATCACTATACGTCTACAAATTATTAAAATGTTCTCATAACTTTGCATACCAAATAACAAGCCCATTGCACAGTCTGAAATACAGACAGAAACCACCACATAACTCCATACAGATCCTGCCTAGGAACCCATTCTCATTGCCTTCCGCGTGGCGCTGCTGTTTGGAAATGCTGTTGTACACAGAACGAGCTGTACCAACACTCCTAATCATCTTCTGGAGAAGTCAACACAGGTATCTTAAGCATGTAATGGAGGCGGCTGAAACCATGCAGCTGATGTTACCTGGGATAGGAGGGAAATGCTCATGTGATTCCCCTCTGTGAGTGGATCCTCTCTGCTGCTGCTGATTGACTGCTAGGAGGCATGGCAGTTGCTGCTGGGTGGCTACCATCCATATTTGTTCGAACAAGCTGTTCTTGCACTGCATGTATCTATTAGTTGGACTGTGTCCACCCATGATGGGCTTTTGATGGTTTATTTTAAATCATTAGTGATTTGACTTCCTACTGACAAGTCTCTGAGTAAAATTGACAGACTAGAAAATGAACTCTGTAGGAGGGAAATTGTCACTCGTCTATGTTTGTATTGCTTAGTGATATAGGCATTGATCAGAATTAGGAACTTCAGATGGTCTAGGACTGAACATATAAAAGGGTAATAACATTTTACTTAAGTCATTATCATTAACTCAATATCTGAATTTAAGTAGCATAAAGTATTAGCTAAAATGGAGTCCAAAATGGAGGTATAGAGTGTGACATGAAATATGAGTTAACATACACTTAGCACATATAAAAGGCAGTATTACACCTGTATCTAACAAAGCCTAATACAAATATCACCATCCATCCACAGCATAGAATTCCTTGATTTGCTTTTTGGGGAATTATTTTTAATACATAATTTTTCACACCGAGCCACTTTTACTGAGCACTCTAAGGAAACGGGCACCTGAGTATCTTTGACATTCTTCAGATGACCCAAAACCAGGCACGAACCTGTCTATACCCTTCTGCTCATTAAGAGAGCTTCTAAGATGTTGAAATGTTCCTGGGAAGCCACAAAGCAAAGGCCTGCTGACACTGACTAACACAGTTCCGTAAAGGCATCCTGGCTGGCGGCACAGCTTGACCACCAGCTCTGATCACTCTTCACACACAGAGGAGCCAACGTGACCTATAAAACCTATTCTTGTCTTGGAGAAACAGCTGCAGGCTATGGGTAAAATTCATACTCCATTCAGTTTCCAGGATGGGTTGGGCACATGTTCATTACAGAGAGAGACACATACATATAAAGGGTAAAAGTACAGCTTTGAAACCCACATGAGGCTGGACAACTGTTGGATGCCTCATCAGATTACTTGGAATGAAGTCAAATAAATTCATTGTGTATACACAAAAATAATGTACTTGCCATGCGGACTTCCAGCCAGCGATTGGCAGCTGTAAGAAAAAGGGAAGCGATGTTGTTGGAATCTGTGTATTCAAGAAGTTTTTGTCGAAATTTGGCTTCATACCTAAAAAAAACAAAACAAAACAAAACAAAAGTCAGGCCTCAGGATCTTGGAAAAATGAAAAGTAAAATTTAATTCAGGGGGTGTATGCTTATGGGAAGCTTGACACAAGGTCTACATCAGCCTATCAATAGTTCAGAGTGACATCATCTGTAGACTTGTATTAGACACATGCAAACTGTATTTGTAAAGTATCTTCAGGAGTAAATGAATGTTATCGCATTGATGAAACTGTGGGACTTCTGGATCACACTGGGCATTTTCTAAATGTATTTTACTACATGGTAACTCTAAGAGATACAAATCTGAAACTAAAAAAATTAAAAATATATATGAGAGAGAAATAATACATGCAGGTACTTGTGAAAAGTATTAGTACTGCAGAATGTAGTTCCTCTTCTCGCTTAATCATATAAGCTCTAGTTTTAAAATTTATATTACTGTAGTGCCTAGAAATTATAACCATTTATAAAGTATAAATTCCAAGTACCTTCAGTCATGGTAGCTCCAGTGTTAAACAAACACGTTTGTCCATATCACTAAACAAATGGAGCACTTTGGAGAACAAAAGTCCAAGCACATGGTGCAACAAAAAGTAACAGACTGGAAAGAACTGTGTTCCCCCCAAATGAATAAGCCACAGAATACAAAACAAGATTAATGGCAAACAGGTCTGTTTACAGTTTATTATAGTGGATCTGCACCCACTCATCAGAGCAGCTGCATCAATGAAGTCTGCCTTAAATTCAGCAGACATGGAAGATGATTCCCTGCTACACCTATTTAGACTGGTGTCTTGGCAAGTATGCAAGTCAGCCAGTCACCTCTTTCAGCTGGGTGTATTTATTTCCATAGGTGTAAATTAACGTGGTGTTAATAACAAAGTATATCAATAATTATGTCTGATAATAAAGAAGTCTGGCACAAAAGCCTTTTCCAGGGTAGTAATAGAAGTTTGAAGGTCTAGTTCAAGCACCCCAAGAACGCCTTTATTCCCCCTTTATTCCATTAGCAAGTTTGTTAAACTTGCTAATCTCCCCCTATAAAACTTTGCCCTATTTATATCCTTAGCTATTATGGCTGCAACCAGCGCTACTTATTTATATACTCAGCTCTCCTTATACTGATACGAAAGAAAGATATTTTTGTTTAAGTATGAAATACATGGCCTAAAGAAGCTTCCAAATTTGTTCACTGCAGAGTATCTTAATCCTTCTTCTCAGTACAGTAGAATAAATTTATGACTTTACATAAATCATTTATGCTTTTGAGGAAAAGAAATAAGCAACACTTTGTGGAAATAATCTAGCTGTTCACAACTTAGTCATGTGCCAAGCCATGAGATATGTCTGCTGTGTGCAATGGAGAATGGCTGGCTCTGAGCATGTTGGTGTGTTTGCACAGCCTAGAATGGCTGCTCCTGAAAGTGAACATTAGCGTCACGCAGTGTCAGAGCTAGTGAACCCTGCCTTTCCTCAGAACTGATTACCCTCAGTGCCCTGCTATACAGACATGACTGTAGTGCTTCTGGAACCAATTTACTTACCTTTAACTTTCATATTTCTATACCATGACATATTATGTGATGCAGATATGCTTTAGAAGATGTGAGGTATGCATATGCATGTGGAATGGAGATTCTAAGTTACCATTATTGGTGGAGTATTGCAGAATTATAAGAATTTCTCTTCAGAAAGTGTCCCCAGGTTACCAGGCCTCTCAGTATACAGACCAGTCTTTGCAGAAGCCTTCACATTTACATTTTATTGATTATTTAGCACCAACACTATCTGAAGTGTCAGATAGCAAACTATAAATCAGGCCAGGGTATCTGCTGAAGGTGTATTTATAGCAGCAGCAGTAGCTGTCTTTCTGATCCCCCCTCTTGGATTTTTTGTACATTTCTTGTCTTACGCATTATGAGTAAGTGCAGGATGGAGAGTTACCAAGGGTAAGGCCACTTCAAGAACAACTGGCACCTCCCAACTTTATGACTGGATTCCTGAATTAGTGTTATTTTTAGGGATGCTCAAGCCAGCAAGTCTAAACTCCCCTCCTGCTAATATGTTAGGCAGCTGTAAAGCTACACAGTCCCAAAAATAGCTAGGTTACCAGCTGATGCAGGAGGCTGGCAGGCAGATGGAATACAGAACTTACTGAATGCACATGGCTGTTGGGTCAGACACACTTCAGTTACTGCAGGATTTAAGAAAAACAAGGCACCAAACACAATTCTTTGACAGAGGAATTAATTGCCAGGTGACAGGAAGAATCAAGAGGCAATGCTCCAAATGACTGAAAATATTACGTAGATGGAATTGAATCTTATTCATTGTATCAATACCTCAAAATATACAGCCATAATACTCTAAAGATCTTCTTGATGAAGTAGAAGAATATATGAATAAATTTAAAAAGCAACAGTTAAAAAAGAAATTGAATTTCCTTAAAACTGAACATAGACATAGCTACAAACTAGAGAACTTTGTTGGCACTTAATGAATTAAATATCCAGTAACAGTAATTAGTAATGGAAAATACTATGCTGTTCTACCAGTCTTCAGGAAGCGTCCTTCAGTCAAAAAGAAATAAACTCTTAAATTGTTCTTTCATTGAGATATTTATATTGTATTTAGAATAGTTTAAGAAAAGTTTGTGCATTACTTCTGTTATAAAATTCACATTATAGGTTAGGAGGAATGAGCTCTACCATTTCAAAGGTAGAATTGTAACAGTAATCATTAACTGACAAAACGTGTAGACATTTAGATGAGATGGGTGTGGAAGACACTTGACCGCATTTGAGTCTACTGGGAAAAGACAAGAATAGCAGTAGCATAGGGAAAGCAGCTGGTAGGCCTAGCAGTAGTTTTATGGGTACCTCTACTAGTCTCAGTGTGACTGCCATTTTTGTAACACAGCTACACAGCACAGGCATGTTATCAGGTATTCCTGGGCTGTTCCTGTGAGCTTATGTGGATGGAAAAATGAATCAAAACAGGTGATGAAAGACTTTGTCTCCAGCTTGTGTATTTTCAAAATCAGTATAAACAACCATATTTTCAGCCAGCAACCTGAAAAATAACGTAGGGTGCTGTTGTATCCTCTGAAATCACTAGCATGCAGTTTATCTTACCAGGACATCGACTCACACAAATTACTCTGGCATAACAAGTTACTACATAGTAGTTGTTCCGTGGAAACTGTCCAAGCACATAGTCAGCCACATTGCATGCTGTGGTAATTGCAAGCTAATTTAGCTTCTTAAATCATATTTGCCCACAAGTTTTTTTCAGGCTGCATGCAAGTGTATGGGGAGTTACTGTAGGGCAGCTGACACACATTAGCTTGTTTTTCTACAGTAACTCCTTCACATGCAAAATGCTTAAAGTTCTTCAATGTTTTTGAGTTCCCCCTTACCAGTGTTTTGGGGACTCTGGATTTTTCAGGTGATCCAAATAACAATTAGTTATAACTGCACAATTGCAGAACAGAATCAGAGATAGATATTCAAAAGCGAGTTAATGTATGTTTCTTAAAAAAACTATACCTGAAGGCTCGGATGGTGGTAAGACCTTCAACAGTCTCTGAAAAATGGGAGAGTAGGGGTAGCTGAGTGCTGTCATCCAGCTGCTGCAGGTCCCTGGAGAGGGTTAAGAAAAGAATTTTGTAAAAAGCCAGCTATTTTGGGCAGTTATTCTCTTGAAATAGGCCCAGGGAGTGAAAGGGATTATCATCACAATAATTATATATGGAAGGTTCAGATAGATTGCAAAGCAGTGTTGCATGTCTCTGAGCAGGGAATGGAGACCCCAGGAGGATTTTTCTTTTAACATTCAAATACAAACAGTGCTGGAGTTCTGAATGGGTCTTTTGCCTTCACTGCCTTCCCTTCTGTGTCCTATATCCCTATTTCTTATACTCAATTGTTTATTCATTTAAACACCATTCTGGCTCTATGCTGAATACAAATTTAATGGGATATTGCAAATAAGAGCTTGGGATAAGCAGAAGGTAAAACGCAACTTCCTCTTTCTCTCCTCTCTATCCTCAGATGTCAGCACAACTTCTCACTGAGCTAACAGTATAACTCATACACTCACTAGAGTAAATGAGAGCCTGCACTCATCATTAGGTTGACTAAACATAAAATTGAGAAGCACAACAAATCAGTGGAAGCACATGTGGGTTGAAATTCTATTTAGTCTCGGTTCCTTCCAGCAGGAAGTAAACTGGTTGCAGACTCCCTCTCAATCCATGCATACGTGAAGGGATAAATGCAGCATTGCTGCAAATGATTCTTGAGTGCCACTGGTGGTGAGGGGGGAAGGGGCAAGCTGTATGACTGTAGAAGGAGAAAAATCACAGATATCGCTAATTTTTTTCAAGTTGTTAAAAAGGCACCCAGAATAAGAGAGGATGCTTGTGCATGTTGGATCCTTAACAGGTAGCAGTACCACCATGCATTCTCCAGTCTCTCCCTGGCTTTACAGATTTCCATTGCTGCCTGAATAGGCAGACATCAGTCTCCCTCTTCTGTCACCACATTTTCTTGGACATACCCAGCATGCAGCCCTTGGGGAGGACAGAATCCAGTTGGGTTTTTTGTGTCCTATGAACTCTAAGAAACTTTAATCAGGGACAAAGACCCTGCTTATGCCTCCCAGAAGTTCTCCTTGAACAGCTGCAGACAAAGGTACTTGTAAAATGACACATTTTCGCTGTAGTGGATTTGGTTCACTTTCAGATAGCCACGGCTTTGACAGAACTGAATTTAAACATGAAGTTCCTCAGCACTGCAATTCTGCAATGCAATCATGAATTGCAGATGTTTCTATTGCCAGAATGATACTGGTTTATACTCTTACCGTGATGCGACTCGGAAGTACTTCTGGATGAAGTAACACATGATTGCAAGGGGAACCAGGGCAATGAGAAACATTGGTGTGACGTATGAGATGACAGCAAGAGCAGATACACACAGCAAAGTGGAACGACTCAAGCACTCCAGGGTAGCTGGAATGTGCTGTATAGATAAAGAAGAATAAGCACACAGAATCTTCCATAACATATCCAATTTAAACCAGCATTATTTCATTTTCCTTTCTCCCACTTACACAAGGAAAAATATTTGAGGATTTGAAGCACTAAGTATAGAGGTCTGCTTTTGAATTGACTGCTGAGTTTTGGGAAAATCTGAAGGGATTTCTGTGGGGCTGCTTCCCATGTCTGCATTGTGGACCACAATCCTCATGTCAGAGGATGGGATGCAATGGATGATTTCAGCATCTGCATTGATCCTATGAACTGGCAGTGCAGTCTGGGGTAAATCCTGATAATCTGAATTTCAGTCATTTCTATTTTGGGCAACAGCATTTACCTTTTTCTCATTTCATTTGCTCATATGTGTCAAGTGAATGTGTTTACCCACTTTTTTAAAAAGTAGATTCTCTTAATTTGGGAATATCACTATTGATCTAATTTCACTTCCCTTTTCTGTGCAGGGCATCTTGATCAAATAATGCTTTTTCAATGTGCATTTAAGATGAAGAATTTGTTCTGAACCTAGAAAATCATGATGCAAATTGATATAGTAGTCAAAATTATAGATCATCAGTAAACTTAATCTAAATGAGTCTATAATAAATGAAAATCCAGTCTTTCAGACTGGGAAAGGTAGGATAACTTGGGAGCTTGAATATATTTATTCAGCACCTGGTCAATGGTATTGCAGTCAGCTGAAAATCTGTTCAATATACTTCCCAGAGGTGTTGTTTCAAAAAACCTAAAATGAGACAATGAATGGGAAAGATTACAATACTGATACTAGAATAGTTTTTTGGTTTTTTTTTGTCTTCTTTAAGCTAGGTACCATATCACAGACATAAATATATTAATTGACAAACATAGTAAAATTTCTCATTTTCCCCATAACCATGGCTTTCCAATAAAATGGTAGACTCTAATGTAACTCAGCAACAGCAGGCATGTCCTCAGCTCCCTCTACTGCCTAAGCTATGCAAATCACATGATTACATTTTAAAAAATCCTTTCAGATTTGCAATTTGAGGTCTCTTCAATTCATGAAAAATGCAAGCAAAGTTAAATTGCAAGTCTTGCATTTTTCTGGGAATAGAAATGCATAACTAAGAACAACTGTTGGAACAATATATTAAAACTTTTTCTTTACATTTGTATATGCAAAATATTGCATATATATTGTTCTGTAATTGTTAACTGTTCCGTAACTCATGTTGGAAAAAAAAAAGTTCTAAAAAAAAAAATTTGATGTTTTCCATGTATATTATTTTGCCATGATTTCTGGGTCAAATACAGGTAGCTTAAAAGTAAGGAGGTATTTTTCCTGTTCAGTAACAGCTGCAGATTTGAATCAAGCTACAACTCTCCTTTCGTGCATTAGAAAGAAAACTTATGCAGGACAAAGGCCTTTAATGGTATCCGTGAGTACTCCAATGATGCCTGTGATGACACTTGTCTAAGCTCATTATCTTTTATAGGCTTGTGCAATCACTGCCAATTATTTCCAATAATTAAGATGATGATGCATGCTATGAATGAACTGTACAACACATTGATCAATAATTGTGTTTCCTCCCTAATTAAAAACAGAAAAGAGAAATTAAACATGCAAGGAAGTAAATGTCTAAAGTCACAGTCAGGCAGGATAGATGTTTGACTAGTGTCTAGGAACTTGAACAGCCTGGGTACCATTTTCAAAAATTGCTCAGTAGTTTGATACCTGGTGATTTTCAATGACACTTAAAAAAAATGTGATTCACAATCATTTCTTAATAAAAACTGTGCTTAGAAGATTGCCTTAAAGTGAGAAACACAAATGACAACAATACAATTTCTATTACAATCAGAGGAATACCTCATTGGAGCCAAAATGATTTTATTTAGTAAAGAAGAGTGTAGCTTTTTGGTGACTTTCAAGCCAGTCCATTCTACTGCTATTGATGTGACAAGACATAATACAATTCCAAGACAGCAGAGAATGCTGAAAACTTTTGAATACGGAGAATGGTTGAAATCCTAAGAAACAAAGAAAGAATATCAAAATTATCGACTGTAAATTATGTTTAAAATTTATTGTAAAAACACACACAGGGGACTGAAAAATTGTATGGACTAAATCCTTTTTTGCTCCCTAAATTAAACTGCCAATGATTTTCAACCATCTTAAGTCACAATTTATTATCCTTTGGAGAAAGGAGTGTTGGCATGAAAATAAGAGATTAATCAGAAATTTAAAATCACAGAATACTACAAAAAACCCTGAAAAGATATATTTGATAATTTCATCTGAAAGAAAAACCCATCTTCACAGCATTTATTATGGCTTTGTTGTTTTGGTCTATTTTTTGAATAGAAATAAAATATAATAGTTTTTATCTTGAAATACTAACTTAATATTAAACCCCAGCATCAATAATGCATCTTTTAGAGAGGAAAGCATGACTCCAGTGAAATTATACATGCACCTCTGAAACATTCGTGTGGAATATTTGTAGGCACTAAATCCCAATAAAGAGAACAAGCCCACTTCTAGCAAAATCCCTCCACTACTGCTTTATACACACTGTTGTCAGTTCCATGTGGGATTCACAAAAAAAAATCAACCAAAAAAAGCGTGCTTGTCATAAAAAAAAGTATCTGTTTTTCCCATATGTTACAAAACCTGAAAGTCCTACTTGCGGTGAGAACACAACACTACAGGAAAAAAGAGAAAAAAACTATGATATCCAAATTACTTTGGAGATCAAGGTTTAGGCATATCAACTAGATGATGAAAATACAATAAATCTAGCAAAAGGGAAACAACAATGCACAAAACTGTTAGTTTTATTGCACTGTGTACCTGAAAATGCATTAACCCTCAAAATACTCTGGAGTGGCTCTATTACTAGAAACATAGCACATCACATAAAATTCTTGGAGCAGAGGTTGACAGTGGGAGATCACCACCAGTTAAATCATTAGAGGAAGGTGAATGAGGCATTGCATACCGCACAGTGAGAGCAGTTTTTCAGCTCTAGCTCTGTCTTTCCAGCAATGGCATCTGAGGTCCAGTGCGCCAGGCAGTAGTCAATGGCCACCATCACTGTGTGCTTCAGCAGCTGGGACAGAACCAGCAGTGGCAGAAGGAGGATTCCTGCTGCGCTGAGGTACTTGCCACAGGCTCTCCAGGGCATCTTTGCTCTCTGATGCAGCACTGAAGACAGGTTGTCTTCATCATCGCTTTCTGTTACTTCTTCTGCAATGCACACAAAAAAAGTACAGCCACACTGACTTACTCATAGAGACCTTTCATAGGGACTGGCAAGTGGCAGCTACAAAACAGGTCGTCTTATACAGGATAAAGAATGGCTTTAAGGTGAAATTACCTGCTCAGGTATGCATATATTAACCTGCTAAAGTTATTAATAATGCATGCTAAAAAAGACACAAAAAACCTTAGCACTAGGCAATCATTGTCTTCAGCCATGTTTTTGCAACTTAGAAGTACTGGCTTGATAAAAATTAATTGCAACTTTTTCCTAGGTAAAACCTTGAACAAGTGTGCTTAGCTATTGACAGGTTTGAAGATGACCCAGCATAAATTACTCAATATTATTCCTCTTCCATCATCAAATAAGGTTCAAGTATAAAAAAAAGTCTCAAAAGGTTTGGAGGAAGCTATGACTTCTGGATGCTTGAAATCATCGTAGTCCAGCAGTAAACTCAATAGAAACAGAGGGACAGTTTGTGTGTTTTCCCACAAAAAATGATTATTCTCTTGCTCGTCTTAATTATGTCAATTAATTCTCAAATAATTTAACTGTGAAACAGTAATATAGTGGTACTGGGCTCAAAGGGTGCCCTTTTACCTTCATCCTCTTCATCATCTTTCAGCAGAGCTTCACGGGAATACATAGTCCTCCGGAGATTCGTTCTTTCCAAGACAGTTTTTCTTTCAATAATAGTCTCCTAAAAAAGGGACAGTTTGTGTGTTTTCAACCAGAGAATTAATAAAAAAATTACTAGCTGTGACAAAACTTGTTTCCAATCAGAACATCAGAGAAAAATAAAAGTGAGAATCTTACAGCAGGCAATCATAAGTGATTGATTTGCTACCTCTGTGTAAAACCAAAGGACATAAATTAGATATATGACATTAATTTCAGGTTGTCAATCCCAACTATTCTGAAATCTTAACTTGGACAGATACCCCTGAATTAAAAAGAACTAAGATTAATATCTCATTCTTCCTGTGTTGTAGTATTAAAGACAAAATGTGTTAATGATTTATAGAGCTTGATATATGCGCATACCCAACGCAATGAGTAAATTTAGGCATGTTTATAGAAGCAGTGGTCAGTATTGCACATTACCAATGTTTTTCCCCTAAAATGGCCCTATTTATTATTCCTTAGACAAGAAAATTTCGATAGGTCTTCACTAACAAGAATGGGTCAGAGGCAACAGTATCAAGGAACCATGACATGTCCAGATAACGGAACTTCTCTTAATAGATCAATAATAATGGTAATAGTCATACTACTCTCATTCTAAGTTAGAAATCACACACACACAGCATGTCAACCCTTGCTAATGCTTTAAAAAAAAAAAAAAAAAAAAAAAAGTCAAATTTTTTGCATATGTCTATTGCCCTGCCCATCAAAAACCTTCTCCAGCTCTTGGTCTTGCCGATTCATTAACGTCTTCCAGTGTTCAAAGAGCTCAGTCTCTGATTTCTGAATGTCCTTGAGTGTTCCTTCTCTCTGGATGTTACCATCTTTCATTGCAATTATCTAAAAAGTTTAGAAACACAAGTAGTGAGATAAATAGCCATGTATCTCTATTTTAAAGCTATGTTGCTGTGCCTGGACAGAATTTTCTCTTTTTTTAAAATAAAGAATATTTCTGCAAACAAATCTGTCTTTTTACAAGACAGTGAAGTTATATCTCAACCCTATCTCAGAAACTTCCTATACTTCACGCTTTCAGAAAGGAAGGCAGCTTTTAAGTATGAAAGAACAGGGTCCCTGTCAGCAGACAGGAGATTACATTACTCTTCCTAAATACAAGTCATTAGCAAGATAAGATTCTAGAGTTCTCTTACCTCCTAAAAGGAAAAGGCTTTTAGCAACACACTGTGCACAGCATGTTTTGCCCTCATTCAGGCAATTAGATATGAGCATGCTGGCTTCACCGTCTGTTTGATATCGCGGTCCTGATAAGGAAAAGCTAGGGAATGTGAATCCTTAAAGCTTTTAAAAGCATAAATAGCGGACACAGTTTGGAAAAAAAAAAATTATATATGCAAGACAAAGTCAGAAGGGTGTGGTTTCCAGGTTTATATCAGTGTAACTACATTACATACACGGTGTAACTACCTTCACTTTAGATCTGACAAGAACTGGAAAATGAGGCATGTGGATTGTAAACCCACGTGACATCATTAGAAAATAGTTAATGCAGTATTTATTTTTCTCTCTCCCTGGAAACTCAGAAATTTCCATGGCAGGGGCTGGAGAGGTGGGGAAATAATCTATTCCATTTATTGCTAAGAATTTACACCAAAGGAAAGGAAAAAACAAAGCAAACAAGGATCTTTTTGTGGTCAATTTATTCAAAAAACCTGTAATAGGGCTGGACCTTGAATTCTTCTGAGGGTTTTGCTACAAAGATTTAGGAGGGCCATCAGATATATCTCAAATTATATTTTTATTTAAAATTCCTTAATAAAATAAAAGTTCCTGATGCACTCCATTGGGTAACACTTGTTAAGGCTTAATGAGACCTGTGCTTAAGAAAAAACCAAAACTGACCTATTAATAATTTTTTAAAAATTATAAACTTAATTAATACAAATCCTTCCTGCCCTACAGTCTGTTTGGAGCAGTATATGTCATAAAACATTACTGAAACCCACTTAGAAGATAATAAAAATAAAATAATTCTCATAGAGTATCTCATAAAGCATGAACACCTAGAAATGGGCCTGACATTCATAAAAAAAAACCAAAACAAAAAAAACCCCCACCAAACGAACAAACACAAAAAACCCCACCAAAAAACCACCAAAAACAGCACCAATATATAACAATTGAAAAAGAAGAAGCTAAGTTGGACCTCACAGAGAGGGGAAGAAGGCAGAAAATTCCTGTATCCTGAGAGACGCTAACCAGAAAACCAGAACTGTGTTGAGAACAGTAGTAATTCTTAAAGGGACAAGGTCACAGCAGACACCATAAAGGATAAATGCTGCCCACCAAAAACATGATCAGAACAACAGTAATGTCTATCTGCAACTTATAGCAAGCCAATATGAAGAACAGAAAGCAGCTGAAATATGATTATTTCTTGAGACAGAATAACTGCTGCTAAAGTCTGAGCAAGCTGCATCTGAGAGATTAGTCCTGCTAGGAGACATAGCTGCAGTCATCAATCCTTGTGGGCAAGACGACCTGTGATGTAGCTCGATAACTGTAGGAGAACTAAGTGCAAAACTAGTGTGAACCAATGAACTAAAGAAAATAAAATCCAAAAAACCAAACCTCCTTGTCCTACTTGATTTGCTTCACCTTTGACATTTGCAATTACAAACTGTTATAGAAACAATATCTCCATTTTTTTTTCCTGTAAACTGCAAGATATAACAAAGAAACCTAACAAAATAATTGAATAATACACATTTCTTAATTTTTTGCCAACAAAGGGTAAAAATGTTCTTGAAACATTATGTACTAGTACTAACAACACGGAAATGCTGGTTTTTGCCTTGTATTTCCATGCACCTCAACATCCATAAAAACACCTTTTTCTGTGACAGCACAGACTAATTCCTAGTAACATACCAGACATAGGCAAACATGTCACTCAAACATTTCACTGTTTTGAGATCACAAAATGAACAAAATTTTCCAGTATAACTAAAGGGTTTGGATACTCAATGTATTTTAAATGCAGCATGCTTGCATGAGAGTACTAAATATCAGGTCTATGAAAATCCAACCTATTTAGGTGCTCTAAGGTGGAAATCCCAAAATTATGGCACCCCAAACTCACTGGCTAATTTTCAGGTGATCTTTATTATATCTCTTCTCATTAAACCACCACTTGGGGGAAAGATGAAGCAAAAGCTTTGTTTGTAGCAAGACATGGTCATGCCACATTCATGCCTCCTCAGAAAAAAGTGGGAAGAGTTTTCTTACCCAGTCAGCATGGGGTAAGTACTGCAGCTTGTGAGTTACTAGCACAATAGTCCGCTTGTCTTCCCGGAGCATTTTCAGGATCCCTTCTTGCATAAGATGGTCACTTAGGTGGATATCCAGTGCAGAAAATGGATCATCCTATCATGAGGGAAAGAGGTCAGCTTTTGGAGCCAGCATTTATGGGATTTAAGGAAACTGACAGATTTTAATACCAGTAAAACCAGTTAGATCCATACAGACAATCAATAGAGGCTATCAGAAGATGAAAATTGTTTTGAGGAATGTTTTTCTTGAATTACATAACAACAAACCTTGAATTGTCTTCCTGCAGTGAGTACTCAGTCATACGGTAATGGCAGCTGTGTAAATGCTACAATTTCCTGAGGCTTTCTGGGAACTGCTCCTCTTAACAGATGCGCTTCATAGCCTACATAACTGCAGTACATTGTTTCTGTCAGATTCAAGACAGTGCAGGAATGTATGACTATGGCATATATTACACAAACTGCTCCAGGGACAGTGACAAAGAGCACATTTTTCTTTCCCTCGTACGTAATTGCCTTATGATTTTTTTTTTTTAATCCATAAATCAAAACTCTATTAAAGAATCACAAAAGGAGAAATATCCATCAGTCTGATGACTCTGCTCAGTCGCTTTATTTACAACTTAGATTATCTTATTGAGTCAATGAATTACATGCAATTAATTTAGGCATAGGCTAATATGTACCATCTTTGGGGGGACTTGTTTACTTAATCCTATTTATATGGAATTCCAAATCAATTATTTCTGCTTGCACTACTAATACTGGCTGTAAGATTTACTTAGTATTATTTCATAGTATTATATTACACTAAACCCGGGCTTTCTTAAAAATAAAATTTTAGTTTCTTTTGTCCAGATGTTTGCTGATGATGTAGGACTGAATTTGAATTAATTCTGCTTTCTCTGAGCAACATCATTGCACTGGTTAGTTAGGGAGACATATAAGCAAAAAGGTGACTGCTTTAGAGAATCCACTTTAACTTTTATTCCCTTCAGTTTTGCAACAACTTATATTGTGCCTGCATTAGATACTTTAGTATGGTTGCTTTCGTGTCTCGACAACACCAGAAAGATCTGAAATCAACAGCATGATAAATACGACCACTGAAATTCTAACAGAGCATCATAATGTAGAGCACTTAAAAACTGCTTTTGAAACACAGTAACTTCAGAATTTATCCTCAAAAATGTGTGTGCAACGGTGCGTGTACTGTGCTCCCAGAGCAAGGATGTATGTTGTCAGCTTTACTGCTGCACTCTTCTGACCTGGCACAGACCTAAGCACCATTCTGAGCCCTGAGTTTTTGCACAGAGCCACCTCGTATGCAATGCTGCACCCCTGCAAACTGTGAATGCCAGTTCACAGAACATGACGTTGCACTGTGGCGTCAGGCGAGGTTGTTCATTAGGGTGGCACTCGCCATGTATGTTTATAATGATGCATTGATTACAAGACACCTGGAAAAAAATCAGTTAATGCTACAGGACTAGTCCAACGTGCGACAAATAAAACATGCTGACCTACTGAATGTAGGAATAAAATATGCAATGAATTATCATATGACCTTTTTCATCTTTGCAATGATCACAAGAGGTTTAGAGAACATGAAAGGTTATTGACTATGAGGTGCACACTTGTGAGGGAGAAGTTTCATAAGCATTTGTTTACAAAATCAGTCTTAAAAGAACTGAGTGTTTGCAAATACTAACATATAGGATTCCTGATTATTTTTGAAACATTAATAACTGGAAAAAAAGTTTACTTATAGATGCTTTTACATTATCAAACCACGAAAGAACCATAGGAGGTCACTGAGTGTCCTGCACAGAAGGACAAAAGTGACCAAAGTTGCAGCCCAGTACTGGATCTGCTGATTTGCAGCACCTGGCCCAGCTGCTCTCTAGTCTCCTGCACTCTGGTCATTGCCCAGCAATGCCCTACACATGAAGCAAGCACAGATCGATCAGCCTAATTACAGGGAAAGGTGTAAGTAACCTCCCAGACTTTTAGGGATGACCTCTAATGTGCACAGCTTTTCTAATCCCATGTGACTCATGTCTCACTGTCATAATAGCTGGTTTCAAAGCTCCTTGAAAACTAAGCTTAAGAAAGAAGTCCTAAATTGGAAAGTCAGCAAGCTCACTACTAGTGGGTGTGTAGGATGCATGCATTTTCCCACCTACTAAGTTTTTAGAGCCTGCTCTCACTCCTTTCTCCATAGCACTTCTGTTGAAGTTGGGACAGGATATACGACAAGCAGTTCAGGGTGGGAAGATAGGTTAGTTTATTGCAGAAAGGAAATGCCCCAGACACAGGACAATAATTTTAGGCCTGAGACAGCTTAGGAATTTCATGAATACAGCCAAGTATTAAATTTCTGAGTACCAAAGATAAAAACAAGGGTCAAAAAGAAATGTTGATAGACTGAGAAGGGAAGCATCAGCATTACAATTTGTATCCTAATATCTATCTGTCCCTCTGCACCATTTACAAAATGCATCTTACCTGCAGGCTAGCTAACAACCGATATAAAATAAACAGCGCAAATTTGGCTTAGCTCAAGGAAGTACAATGTTCTGTGTATGTTACCCATTAAATACTCTAAATGCTTCTGTTTGCGGCATAAACATAATGGCACCTACTCACCAGGAACACAACATTTGTCTGCTGGTAAAGTGCTCTTGCCACACTGATGCGTTGGCGCTGCCCTCCAGACAGATTAATACCCTGGCGATAAGCAGGAGAAAAACAATCAGACAGTTATAAAAACATCAATTGAATATTCATATTTTGATCTGATTATTCACAGAAGACTTTCTGGACAAAGTAACCCAGAGAAATTTTTCAAAAGTGTGGGCCTGCAATTCAGCTGCGACACAGTACACTAATTGTTAGAAAAGCCAGAGCCCTCTGTCTGGAGCTGTACTGCATACATACCAGAGGGACGGGAAATGTTTAAAAGTTTGTGGTGACATTTAATAGGTGGCACAGATATTTTGCAGTCAGTCTAAACTAGACTTCTACTCAAAAGTTAGCCTTATGAGTCTAGTTGTGTCCTGTTTTTTATTTATTTTTATAATCATATGCTGTCATACCGTATCAGCTCCATTTTATACTACAATCAGTAATTGCTACCTGGGAGGTTAGACCATGCTGAGGGAACATTACCTTGTTGCTATTGTACTTGTTTTCGGCCAGTAGTCCCCTGCTACCACCCTGCTCTAAGTTACTTATCCGTCCTGTGATCCACCTGCAGTTTCACAAACACCTTAAGCTCTCATGAGCCAGTACTGTTGCCAAAAGATGCTACCCTACCTTCTCCCTCCCCTCCACTTCCCTCCCCCTGTCAAAAACCATTGATTGGGCTACACAATGAATTGGGCTAGGAACTAAACAGTTTAAAATTAATGTGGTAGCCAGTGTGGAGATTAGGCATGGAAACGTATCCTTGAATGTATCCTTGTGTGTGGTGGTCGTTTGTGTTTTGCATTTTTTTTTGTGGTTAGGTTTGTTTGGGGGTTTTTTTTGGTCTGTTTGTGACAGTGCAGGTATATGCCAGAGTGAATTGTTTATTAATTGTAAATCTGTGACTTCTGTTTCCTTTCTTGTCACTCCCTAAACTTCCCTGAGGTGATAAAGCTTAGATTGCTGTTTTAGCTTTTCCAACAGCTGCCCTTTGAAGGTGCTCTAAAAATCTATGAATTATTTATTTTAGTGTTACTCCTAAAGAAACCAAAAAATGCGCTGTGAAGTCAGGATATCTGAGATAGCGGCCACAGGATTAGTCAAACATTCTGATAGCACCACATGTAAATCATTGCATCTCACATAAATGACAGTGTTTCCATGTTTACTGAGCAACGAGCTTTCAGAGTAATGACCCAAACGTACACTTAACTAAAAGATTACCTTTGTTGCCAAATAACCGGTAAGATTTTAAGAACACAACAAAATAATAAAAACCCCTCTGTATATTTAAAACAAAAATAGAAGGCTGTAGCTGTTTACTGACCCTCTCTCCAATCTGGGTTTGGTCTCCATGAGGGAGAATGTCAATATCAGGCTGGAGGGAACAAGCATCAATTACTGCTTTGTACCTGCGGAAACAAAAAAGGTAATGCAAAATCCACACAGATACTGCTAAAGAAGCACATTTCCTACCTGCAAAGGAACAAAAATCAACCAGCTGGAAAAATCACACAGTGGAAAACGTATTTGGTAGCCGCTAATTGGTCTAATGGGATCTCTTGCAATCACAAGCAAGTAAATAATATTTCAGCTAAGAAAAAGCATCTTAGGTCAGCTTCCCAATTAAAAATATTTAATAGTTAAAACCAGGCAAAACAAGCATAACTTCTTCCATGGTATATTGTTATTCTTTAGCATTTAACT
The DNA here is from genome assembly GCA_013400195.1 of Aramus guarauna. Lineage (NCBI taxonomy): Eukaryota > Metazoa > Chordata > Aves > Gruiformes > Aramidae > Aramus > Aramus guarauna. The sequence goes on from VXBL01009295.1 coordinate 295,701, forward strand.
TTTTTCATGCCCAGGGCCTTTGCTTCTTGTTTCAATATCCAAGGATAACAGAAAAAAGCGTGTAGGATGTGAATACATAGCCAACCACTTCTTTTAAGGGATGGAATACCAGCAACTAACTTTTAAGTATTTTAGAATGGTTAGTGGGCATTTATACTGAATAAAAAGACAGCCTATTAATGCTTCACAATATACCAAGCACTGAAACGGTAATGAATAACATTCCCACCCCCAAATGGCTAATGTCCTTCTAAGACAGTTAAACTAGTCAATTAGGTACAGGAAGAGAATACTGTATGCTGCACAAACACGACCCTTGGAAATGAAAACACTTCTACACTTGAGTTCAAGTGAGACTGAACTCTGTCCCTTGTGTCTGTCAGGAAAAGCCTGGTCAAAGAGGGACCGCAGAATTCAAGGTCTTTTGTCATGTTCAGGCAGGTGCAGCACACTTGGTATGAGAGGGAGATGGGACCTGAGGATGAGTGATCTGAGGCCTATGCTACTCCATTATTTAGCAAAAAGGGCAGTAGAGCACATAAATGTGCTGAAACCTGTTACCTTTGTTTGTTAAAAGGGCTTTCAAATGTGATATTCTCTTCCACTGTGGCATTGAGCAACCAAGGCTTCTGTGATGCATATGCTACTGATCCTCTTTTCCTGGAAAAAAAGCCAACACAGTTCCCAGCTTACCAGTGCAGCAGGTGTTTTTGGAAACCATTTTCTTGTAAGGGAAGAAACTGGAGATAAGTCTTCAAAAACACTCTTTCATTTCTTTTCTTTAGGACAATCAATAGCATCAGGGAAATACATGAGATGTTAAATTTCCAACAGAATACTGAAATTGTTCACCTAACTGAATTTCAGTTTGTTGTCTCTTTTTCTGCTGTTAGGTGGGTTTTGAAGAGGCTAGCTCAGCAAACCTGCCCCTTGAGCTGTGTGGATGGCAGGAAGAAAATTACCAAAGTCTGAATCTCAGATCTGTTTGGATAGACTAATAAAAAAATGTGTAGCAGATCACTAGTTAGGCAACAATATTTTAGGAGAGACGTTCGAAAAAGATATTTTTAAGGTGTTTAAAAAAAAAAAAGCCAAACAACTCCACACATGCACAAAGGCAATTCCCTCCCTAACACATTTATTTTCCCTATTCTAAGAAGAGAACTTAAGTCATAAAGTAAATGGGTAGCCATGGGTAAAATCTCTCTAGGCCTATAAATACAAGAGAACTCAGGCAAAAAACAGTTGCTTAATTTTCCCCTGTGGCATTGCCCACATAATGTACCATCAGAAGGGTATAGTCAACAAGATCTCACCATGCATATTTTATGTCATAGGGATTATTATTACTATTTAAAAATAAAAGTTTCTGCCTGCTAGTGAAGCAGTAGTGCTTTTGTGGCTGTTGTGCACTAAGGACCTCAGTAAGGCAGAGCTCGAGAAAGGCAACATTTTTTTATTAGAGCAACTGATACTGTTGGAAAACTCCAATAAACTACCCATTTCTCCAGAAAAGGTCCAAAAGAAGGATCATACACCTAAAACCATATCCGTTTTCTTTCCAGCTATATCAGCTAATCCAATAAAAAGATAGGACCTCTCACCCAAACACAGCCTTTGTCTGCTAGACAGCCATTACAGCAGCCTCTTTCTAGTTGGATCTGAATGCAATTCAAACTATGAGCTGCCAAAACACACTAGGCACTTTATCTTTTTTTTATCAGGAGTTAAGGTCATTTGCCCTGCTTATTTTTTCAGACCGTCACCAAGCTTGCTTAGAAGTCATTATAGGATCCAATTTTCTTTGGTGACCTGAAAGAACACACAGTTACGCTACCCTGCTAACATGCTTCCAAGTTCAAATGTCTCATGGCTCATTAGAATTTAATTATGCTTTATGAATTCTATTTAAAATGAAACAGAAACAACAACAACAACAAGACAGAAAAAAAATAATCCCCTAAGCAGCACAGACCACAGTCTCAAATATCTAATTCAAAGAGTATTCAATTCTGCCTCAAGAGGGAAGCATTTTTTCAATTAGTATGAAATTCTCATCCCAATGATTGGGAAAAAAAATTGCTCTGAGCATTCCAAGACGAACATGTATTCCCTTCCCCTCCTTTTCATTGCTTGAAACTGTGCCTTTGCTGCTCTTAATTCTCAATGTGAGTGAAAAGTTACTTCTAATTCAGTTTTTAAAAAAAATAAAAGTTACTTCTAATTTATTTTTTGAAAAATAGTAGCAAAGTTTTGAGGAAAAAGTTCTTACAGCTTTTGTAAAAAGTGTTGTTTTGTTCAGTGAAGATACAGGCACTGCCAGTAAGATGCACTCCATACTGAGAACCAGCACAATGCCTGGGAACACCGTTCACATTTAGCTTACATTCTGCTTTTAGCCCAGCAGTGAAAATTAATTACTGCAAAGGAATTTGGAAACAAGCAATGAGCTTGCCAAAATTCATTATAGATTTAGTATTTAGTAAACCCCTCTAAATCAGTCTTAATTGCAAATTGACGCTAGGGTGACATATCAGGGCAGATCATATTTTGACACAAGCAAAAAGTTTGCAAGTGCTTGATCGTATGAGAAATCTATTGCATGTCTACAGTGCTACTTACAGTAGAGAAGCAAACAAAACTGTTACTGAAACTGTGAGAAAAAATCCAAACTGTGGCCAAAAATCCAAAAGGTTAAATATTCTGAAGTGGAGTGTGCAAGACTTTCTCTGAAAGCCTGCCTTGAACCTACCCAAGATTTCACACTTAGAAGACTGAATGCAAACAACTGGCTTAGCAGACAAAGACTTACAAGGAATTTATTCTGCAGGTGGAAGTAGTTGCCTCCTGCCCCCAGACTGCATAAACAAACATGCATTTCCATCAATGGAGTATAATTTTTTTTCCTCTGATAACACAAGCTAGACTAACCATAGCCTCCTAATTACCACAAAGAGGTAGACAGCAAAATCCAACCTTACAATAAATAGAGAAAACCTTCCCTGAGCTTCCTGGAGACTATGCGCTTTGGCTAATACAGCATCAAGGCTGTTCTTTCATTTAGAATCACAAACAACATTGTCAAGATTGTTTGTTTAAATTTACGGCTCTAACTCTATTTTCGCATTTTATGTTAAGTCCAATAGGCTCAGTGTGCATTCAAGATCACCAAAAACAAGACTAGTTAAGGGACATTCAGATATGAATCTCAGTGCCTTGATAAGCGCCTACCAAGTCTGAAAGGTTGGTGATTTTTAAAAGAAAATAGATGCACTTAAAATGCAATGGAGTTATGATTATAATGGTAGAGGAAATAATAATAATTGCAAAGACTTTCCTGTGTGTTTTGGACTGCTGACTAGTTTTATCTTGATTATTTTGCACAACTACTGAATTTCTAATATCAGTCAACAACTCAAAAACAAATGTTCTCCAGATACAAGAGAAATGTGTACTGTCTTGTCCTATACTATTCCTGCATGAACAAAAAAATATGCTTCTATTATTTTCAGCCTGGTGGTAGGTAATAGAACATTCTGATATTGCCAGTCCTGAGTATTCAGAGGCATACTTTTTTGCCGTTATTAAGCTGCAAGGGTCACTTGCTTGTTTTTAATTCTAGATCTTGCAGTAGCTACATACAGGACAACCCATCGCCTTCTAAGGGGGGACAACTCATTAAGTGCAGGCACTTCTGAAGAATGTTCACAGAGTCACAGAATGGCTGAGGTTGGAAGGGACTTCTGGATTTTCCCATTAGTTTTTAAAGTGATGTACCTGAATTCCATGTCAACTGGAGATTCTTTCTCTGGGCTGCAGAAAACAAACACAAGGAGGGTTTTTTTAAAAAAAAATGTAATTATTTCAGACATTGCAAGTAATACTTTAAAGTATTATGCTATAAATAAAAATAAAACAAAATGCATAACAGAAATAAAACTCTCTTAAGCATGCTAATATTGACCTAAAAAAGGTATGTTTAAAGCTTCAGTTTTGAGAAGCACTAAGCTACCTTGTAGAAAGTTTTCAACACCTATGAGCAGATGCTCAAGACCTCACAACACTTTGGCTCAAAATACTCTTTCTGAGAACACCAAAAATGTTCTATGGGATGCTAGTGCAACAAAACCACCAGACATATTCCTACAGCACTTACCCAACATAACTAGGATTCCCAGACCCTCTGATGATGTAGGCAATTGTTTCATACAGTAGAATATTCTTTCCTACTTTTTAATATGCTTACCATACCATTATGCACGTTACCTCACTGTTTGCTGTCCATCCTGATAACAGTTTCAAACATGTAAATGTCTAATTCCGATCATATTTATCTTGCATCTTAAAGAATTCAAATGGTTTCACTTTTACTTGGCCCACAAATTGCAGTTTCTCTTATAAAGTAAGAGCTGTGAGATTTCCAAGTATCCTTTACCATGAGGCTTAGTCCTTACATACATGAAACTCCCTCTTATACTATGCACAGATGGGAGCAGAAGTTTTGTAGGACTCAGTCTGACAACCAGGTAACAAGTCTGAGAAATAAGGTAAATGGGAGAAAAGAGGCTGATAAGCCTAAAGAAACGGCAGTAAAATAGTTGGTGCATCACAGAATCAAGAAAATACTCTGGTCAGTAGAAGACAGTTTAGTATAAGTTAAGAAAAGCAATATCGTATGACATTTTTCCTCTGCTGATTTCAGTGACAAAGTTCTCACTGACTTCAGCAGGGATAAGATTGTCACTTTGACAAGATTTACCATTCTGGAGGTTTGTGCACCACCCTGAAATGACAACCATGTCAGAAAGCTTTGCTTTCAGTTGATTTGGTAGATATTCTCAAAATCCAAACTGAGCTAGGTAAAAATAATTTCCATGCAAGGATCCCTTGCCAACAGATGGACTAATCTGCTAGTCCCCACACTTCTCAGTTTGTGTGTGCCTGAAGAATGCTAGGTGCGAAAATAAACTTATGAGAGGATGCAAAAAATTAAGAGAAGTGTAATGGGGAGAATTTGCTTTAATAAGTAACACCTTTAAAGCAATACTTGATACTATTTTTTAAAGTGTAGCATTAGGGAATAATCTGGTTCAGACTTTAAGGGAAGGTTTTTCAAAGACATACAGGAAAGTTAGGATACAATTTTCAAAATTGCCAAACAGCAATGTTTTCATAAAGGAAATCCAGCTCTTATTTTAATAAGTCACATAGGTGGTTTCAAAAATTGTATCCTAAGCTAATTAACACAGTGGAAGTTTCACTGATTTTCAAAATTCTGACTCTGAAAAATCTTAGGCATAGATTTTAGAAACCTTAGGTTCTTTCTGTTGCAATCGATCTAGTAGGAAGACAATAATCACGTACAATACCATACCTGACATCTTCCCCCGTCTCACTGTCAGAAGTACAGCTGCATCACAAATAGAAAGCAAAGACTGTTTACTTAAGTAAGCACCGGCAATCTGCCCCAGAAAGAAAAACTATTAAATTCCACTTAGTGCACAGACTGCAAACAGTATTTATCACAGAGCTGCAGTGCAGCACCTGTTCCTTCTAGACAAATTGACTCGATTTTAGCAGTCAAAAAAAATTTGGTGACAGTTTTTTTCCTTATAAACATTTAATTTGACTCAACAAATAAAATCACCTTCACTCTGTCCTGGAGGTGCTAACAGAACTGAGAAGTCCTAGTGTGAGAAGAATGCAGTTCCGTTAAAAAAGGACATTTTCAGGGTAAACAAAATGCTAACTTGTGCTACTGTGTTTTTCCATGACAGCAACTGCACCTTTGCAGCATATAATGGGTTAGTTTGAACCCCAATTCTCACCTTCAGCTGACTTGCAACATGCTGTGTTCTGTATCAGCCCTATCCTTGGGGGGATGTGCCTGTATAAGTAAGTGTGGGCAGGTCTGAGGGACAGACACGTTTTGTTTCCCCTATTTTTGAACACGTACCAAGTTGTTCAGAGTTGTTTTGACAGGATGACTGGCCACACTTATTACTGATGCTAAATTCAGTTCCATTGAAAAGAACGAAAAATCTGTGTGTCAAGTGGTATGAACAAAATCAAGGAGGAAAATTTTTTTCATGATTTAAAGAGAACAGTCTCATTGATTTAAAGAGAACAGTCTCATTAACTTTATATTAACAGCATTTGTTTATAATTATCCAGGAAAGAAAACTCTACCTGCAGTTTAAAAGACTGGTTTAAGACACTTCCAAATAGTTCATGCATAGTAAGAAATGACCATAGCTAAATTTAATTTACTGTAGAATTTGAGAGTGCCAGCCAGCCACTACTACCTTTAGTACAAAGGTCAGTGTTCCAAGCAAAGCTTTTCCACGGTTACCTCACACTCCACTGGTCTTTGGTGGCTGTGTGAACGCAGTGGCACCTTCTCCAAAAACCCGTTAACCTGTTGCATATCATGAAGCAGCAACGCATTCTTTACAGAAATTGAGGGGCTGAAATAGGGAATATCTTTTCCAGCCCTTCTATACACAACGCAAGGACCCTGAACAACAAACATCGGTTCCTGCTTCATGGACCACCCTGATAACTTGCAACATGTAGTATTTGTGCATGACAGCAACTCCCTCTCCATGGTGCTCTTCTCCCACAGCAGCCTGTGAGACAGGCAGAAAACTGCAACTCCTGTAATGCCTCACTGAAGCTCAAGAAGCAAAGATCAGCCAGGGTCCCTCGTGGCTAGCACTATCTACCTGTGCTTACTGCAGGAGTGCAACTTCGCTCCAGTTCCTGCTCAGAAACCAGGGCAACCAGGGCATGAGTGATCCTCAGAGTAACACGAGGTGCAGCAACGCACAGCCGTGTCTCCGCTTCCTCTGTAAACCATGGTCTTTTGCTATACAGCCACAGGTGCCACAATTTTCATACGCAAATATTGGTAGATCAGTTCCCTGCTCTGTGCTCCTGTTTTGCAGCTGGAAAAATTAATTCTCCATATGGAGTTCTAGATCACCATTTCAACCCACGTTTTCACACTTTCACTTTGCTTTATCCATCCTTTTCCCCTGTTCGTGCACACTCCTGGCAATTAAGGACACATTTATCTTCTAGAGTGTTGAAACGTCAATGTAATGTATGTTTGATAATGAGGTCTAGATCTAATTTTTCAAGGCATATGGATGTCTAAAGATGCAAATATGTGCTACTGAGATTTTCAAGCCTTCAACTCTCTATTCCCAAAGTAAATAAAATAAAGTATCTGGCTGTTTCTGAAAACTCCAGTAAACACATATTTACAAAAACTGATGTACTTTTTAGGCATCAAAATAACTTTTAAAATATTGTCATTTGATGAAAACAGTCAACTCCGTATCAAGTAGAAGAAAATCTACTGTTAACAACCTTAATGAGTCTAGCAATTCCTTCACATTATAAGGACTTTAGATTCACATGGGAATATATATATGTTCTGTTTAGAAACAAATGATCTAATTTTGTTTAAGCAAACTATTTCTCATTTAGGCCAATTTTCTGATATTATTGACTCCAAAAAGACTTATACTATAAACCGCTCCATGGACTTGGACTGGGACTATTTAAAGTGAGAAGAAGAAATTCAGAGAAAGAAGAAATTAGAAGAAATGTCCAGAAGAAATTGGCATGGCATCTACTATAATTATTTACTCAAAAACCGGTCAAATCAATACTATGTACATCTGTTCAGAATGTAAATAATGATTTCTCTATTTTTGTTAATCTCTAAACATATTATAAAATATTTATGCTGAGATGCTCTCAGCCTGCTTTGGGCAAAGGGCAGTAATCTGAGCTGGATCTTCCACGCACACACTGTAATACAAACAACAAAATAAAATCACAAATGTGCCAGTGCTCACTTCCGATTAGCTGATTCCTAACCCAGGAATAAATTACATTTATTTTTAAGGTTTTGAAACAAATAATTTTTATAGGAAGCAAATAAAGATGACATGCAGTTAATCCTGTTTTATCAATAGAGCATGGAGGCAGAGAGGAGGGAAATGACTTGTGCAAGGTTATCCATTAGACCAAGGGAAGGGCCAGGAATAGAATCCAGATTTCCTAAGCACTGAGTGACATGTCAGCAGGATGTATCCTTCATCTTCATAGCTGTGACCTTGGAGGAAGGGAAAGGGAAGGAAATTTGGAATGAAATAATTCAGGACTATTCTGTAATGTGAACGACTGAAGCCAAGCATTCATCTCATCCCAAAGAGAGAGCTGTAACAAGGATCTTACTGATTTGGGGGATATTTTATTGCCTGAGCTAAGGCTACAAGCTCTGGCGATTACTTGATAAGACTACTCTCCTTGAACCTGGGATAATGTTGCACGTAACTGGTCAGGCATTAGTATTTTCTTATCAAATTAAGAGAGCTTTCATCTGATAGCATTACAACACAGGTGTGCAGCCTGCGCTGACTGATCTATCATTCTGAATAGACCAGTGCAGATGGTAGCGGCCCTGAAAGATGAGACAATCTGTCCCAGTGCAGCCAGCACTTACAGTGCTAAGATTGTTTCAGCCACCAGCCCCTTCATACATATCTGACAGATAGCAAAGCAAATGTGATAACAACTGAATTTTACCTTGTGATTTGGCACATATAGAAGACATGAAAACCAGTTCTGACCTTTACACTGTTGTGAAGCACATACTTCTAAACAAGTGCTATTTAAAAACACAGTCTGATCAGAACCATCATGTCATCTGTTTTAGTTTAGCATCAGACATTCAAATTACACTTCTTAATCATGTTATGTCATCTGTAAAAAATTACAGCCTTCCTGAAATGAAATTACTTTACCTAATAAGGCTGCAGGGATTCTGCATGGTTCCTCACCATATTCCGATGTTCTGCTTAGGGAAGTATGTTTTAATGGCTAGATCAGCACATTCTGGAACTTTGGCTTCTGTCCTTGTCTCCCTCACCAGTCGAAAGGGTCACCCTTCCTATGTTTCATTTTCCCCACCTATAAAATAGGGAAACTTCCTTTCTTGAACTATTAAAGCATGTGCAATTGTGAGTAGTGTGACTGGCTTACTCATGAAAGCTGCATGTAAATAATATCTCTCTCCGAACACTCAAGGAATTTGTGAGAACTGTTTCACAAAATCAGTGCAGAACCTCTGTCCATCAGAGTGCATGGATTTGACTTACAGTTCCACTGTTGTTCCTTCATTCCCAATCAGTTGGAAATAAAATCATTTCTCTAGGCTCTTCTACAATTTGTCAAGCTTTAGCTACAAATAATTGTATCGCAAAAGGCAAGGTGTAGTCTGTATGGCTAGGATATCTAGTACTGTAAAATAAACAAGCCAAAAATGTTCACATCATAGATCAGACTGTACTAGAGACGGCAGCAATTTACTGAAAACCACATACAGGAGTTGCAATATATTATACCACCTGTCACTTAGTCTGAGGGCCAAGACACCAAGCCCTAACAGTACAGTTGTTGGTATTCGGTAGCATTTTTTTTTTCCTTCCTTCATGGCCAGTACAAAAGTAAGACACAAATATAATCTATATCTGGCTGTCAGAGCGCAGCTGCTGTGTCCCCTTGGGAAAGGAGGGAAGGACGTGACTATTTCTCTCTTGTCAAATCAGGCAGGGTGCACTGAGGGAGTATCCCCAGGTCACCGTCGCTTATAAAAAATCTCTTCAATTTCTCAGGCACTAGAGCAGTACTGGGATGGAGCACACATCTAGAAGCACAGCCACAGACCGCTCCTAGTGAGCCAGTAGCTCTTTATAGTTCCATTCAAAGACACGAGCTCAGGCCTGAAAGTGGAAATGCCATTCTGCAGCAGCACAACACTTCAGCTAGTTAATTCTGATTCCAAATTAGTTGTGATTTCGCTCAGGTTTTGTTGCTGGAGTGCAGAATGCCCAGCTATGGTTATCTATTCCTATTAATGGAATAGAAAGCTTGTTTGACCCTGGCTGGGGGTTCTTTCTGATGTACTTCCCTACCACTTTAGGGTAAGGTGTTTATCTTGACTGTATACGTGCAAAATCCTGACTCTGCAAACAGGCTCCCAGGACAGATTTTGGCTTTTTTTTTTCTGCATTACAACTCAACTCAAGCTTGAATTTTTAAATAGCACTACCTGCTCCAGAATACGTTCCCAGAGATCTTCTGCATCTCACCAAGTATGGCTAGCAAGAGAGATGACTTACCGCAGCCAACCTGTCCTACAATCATTGTTAGCTGACCTGTGAGAGAGGAAGGTAGATATAAGCTTCTGATTTACCAAATGCTCATGGAAAAACATCTTATTCTGTTTATCAGATGTCATTTTGTACCTTGAGGGATTCGGATATCTATGTTGGACAGTGCTGGAGGACCTTCGGGTGTCCAAGTGAAAAATCCATTTGTGATCTATGCCAAGATGGAGAGAAATAAGAAACAGAAAACTAGCTTTAGAACTGACTTCTTTTTTTCCAGCATTAGAGACACTCTGTTTTCATTACACTGAGCATAGGAACAGAGTTAGCCTTTGCTCAATGCAGGAAACAGATCTTCAAGTGACTGCTTTTGTAAAGGCCTTTATGCTGATGTGCAAGAATCTTTGAACTCAAGCAAGCACAACAATTAGAAAATTATGGAAAATTCCTGAGGCAAAAGAAGTTGCTGTTTAGGGTTTCTTTTGTTTTGTTATTTGTAACGTGGGCAGGTGAAATAAGTTAAATGATTCTGACACAAATTATGTACAGGGTTGCAGTTCGCTGTCTCCAGTGCAGTGAATGTCACTAGACACACTGCATCATATACAGCAATTACACGGTCCAAATTCCAAGCAGATTTGCAGAACTTTCCACAGATATTTGATGTTTCTGCCTGTCACAGTATTTTCCTTTGTATTTCTGACATGATTCTCAGATAGCTTAGGCTTTGCTAGATACAGAAATCTTTTCACCAAAAAAGACTAAAAACAAGAAACAAAGCCCGTTCAGGACTTCAAATGGAGGAGATTTCTATGGATACTGTGAAAAATAAGAAACAGGAGACAATGTGAAAAGGCCTGTATTTATACATGACCCTCTTCTCTCACTTTTTCAGAGCCAGTGAAGCCTTCAAAACCTTTCAGCAATGCAAGGTACAACATTTTTTGATCTGAGAAGAGTGGAATGGGACACTTTTATCCTACCCTGGAGAAAAGTGATACTCTTATCTTGGGAAACAACCCGAAAAAGTGAGCAAAAGAAAGTGCAGTGTTCCTCCCTCTAGATTACCGAAGGCAGCCAGAGGATCCTCTCTCAAAAACACAGGCAACGAGCTGCAGACGGACAGAAACTGCTGAAGTTCCCTGGCCCAGGTGCCGCCGGTGTCAATGTCAGCAGATGGAGCCAAAGATTATGGCTGGTCCTGGCTTTCTGTTCAAGACCTTGCAGAGGTTACTGCTCTGCCCTCTCCTTTGTGACAAACTCTTTTGTTGTCACTCCTCCTCTCAAATATTCCTCTTATTTTCCTGGAAGTCTGTTCAAGAAGGATGCTGCACCAAAGCAGGATGTCAGATGACAGCCTCTGAAACCTGAAAGCACTGCCAGTTGTCCTACTTAGTCCCATGAAACTGAATTTATTCGCTTATGCTGGAAATACAAATGTAATAGCAGGCTTCCTAAATAAACAGTGCCATCACTATAACAACCATCAGGATCTTTATTACTTCTGGCCATTTCTATAGCAAATCAAAAGCAAATAAAGTGGTAATTTTAATTTTTTTTCAAAGTAGTTTGGTCTTTGGGGGTTAGTTTTTAACGTCATCGTGAAAGGCTACTTGGAATTCCAAAAGAGGAAGTCAAGACCCATGACAAGATTATTTTAGAAACATCTAAACCAAATTCTTTTCAATTTTCTTCATACCATTTTTCTATAGAGGCATTGAAAACGGGAGACAGAGTCTGGCATACGTAAAAGGTTGGACTAGATGTTCTTTCGAGGTCCCTTCCAACCTGCGCTGTTCTATGTTGTAAGTTGGAAATTTTTGTTGTGAGAACAGGGCTAATGACTTAAACACTTCAAACAGAAAATTGCTGAGCGAAATCTAGAGGCATATACACAGCTAATCACAATGCAGAGGTCAGTAATTAATCCTGAAAATGGAAGTCATAAAACAGAAAGGTGGAGGTTTAATCTCCAACATGAGCACAAGTGTCCGACAGTTCACATCAAATGCTAGAACTTGAATGTGAAACTGCCATCAGAATACAAAAGTGACTATTAGTGAGCTATAGTAACAGTGTTATTAGAGTGACCTTCATATCACCTTTACACAAAAATCATCTGCTTCTGTGATGTTAATTGGTCTTCTCATGTGAGAGCTGTAATTGTTCCAGTCCTCCCTGGCAGGCCTCTTGCGGTTCACAACCTTGAGTGGCTGTGCAAAATCAAAAAGATAGAAATATGCAGTAATTGGTGGGAGTACTAGCAAAATGTCCTAAACACAAGGAACCATGAGCAATACAGTTCAGGGTCTTAAAAAGAGTTTTTGCAATTGCAAGAAATAATCAGTAGGAAATGAAAAAATAAAAAATGTATTCTGGGTACAAATTACTCCAGCCGCTTCACCCGCAATTAAACAACATTACTCACTACCGCCTGGTATTTGCTGTGATTATCTGCACTTCTTAGCTCTGAAGATTTATCATGCTCTTCTCCAATTTCTTCACTTGACAGGAATTCACTCAGTTTCTGCACACTGAAAGGGAAAAAACAGAATCACACCTCAACCTGGAATGCAAAACTTTTGTTCACTTCCCTGTTTGTTACAGAGCATCTCTTTTAGTATTTTAACCACTGTCTGCTGCACAGTTTGTCTTCATTTTGTTACAGGCAGATGAAAGTGTGCAATGAGAAGTTACTGCAAGGAAGTTGACAAAACCTGCCCTGCTGTCTATTGACAGCTATGATATTTTAATGGTTTGTGCAGATGCTTCTCGAGTCTTGTCTTTTCTGATACCACCAGAGAGATGACACAAAAGATTTTTTCAGGCATTTGGTGGCATGCAGACCAGCTACAACAGCAGCACGTTTTGAAGCCACGTACTGAAGTAGAATTAATGTCATTTATGTAACTGAAGTGTTGCACAATCAGTTCTACTGAACAGTCTTATGAACACTAGCAGTCTGATGAAATCTGTACACTGTGAGGTAAATTCAGCCAGCTATGATGAAATACAAAGTGCGCAAGGTAACATGATAAAGGAATATACCTACCTTAACAGAACAGTGTTCAACAGATGAGATATAAAAGGAATCCTGACAACCATCACCAAAGGAGAAGGCATAAAATCTTCACAAGCTGCTTAAGATTTAATTAGCTAGGAGATAACGTGCCTTTATTATGACATTTAACAGATCACGACATCAATTTTACCTCTGTACCTGACTTTATAAAGTGTATACCTAATCTACTCACAGGGACAGTAAATGAAATTTGTAAAGGAAGTGGATTGACTCATGAACTCAACATCAAAGGGGCTCAAATAGCTGGAAATAAGTGAACTATCAGTCTCCAAAATGATAAAGTGCCAGAAGGCCTTAAGTTTCTAAAAATAAATTTATGGACAAGGACTGAAAAAAATTATTTCAATATTTAGCCTTAGGCTAACTGGGGAGAAACAGGCAAATGATGCCACTGTAGCATAGTGATATGTGGCTAGCTGTTAGTATGCAAATCTTAAAAAAAATAAAAATTAAACCCCAGCATTTATTTTCCATTCCACTGCCAGGGATTTCTTCTTCAGAAGGAGACTAGTTTCCTCTAAGAACCGCATGAGATACCGCTCTGGTGCCAGAACAGTGCTTGGACCGAGGCAGTACAGGACTGCAGACTCCTCGTATAGTTACCACTTGTCCTGCAAGTAGAGATCGAAGCCACCTGGGGACTCCTGAAGAGAGAACTGGTTCTACAGTTTCTCTGCAACCCTGCCCACTTGCTAATGGCAGCTGAGGACTAAGAGATATACAGCAAGGTGAATTTAACTAAAGCAGGTACTACAATCTAAGCAACTGAAAAGGGGGAGAATAACTATTTGGGATGAGACAAGGAGTAATAAGTAATTCCGGCTCAATGTTGGACCAAAAGTCCTTAATGGGAAGACCTGTTATCTCAAAGGAAGAAATTAGAAGCCCCAATCACTAGAGATATTTATATCTATTTGCACAAAGCTCTGGAAAACAAGGCTAGAAATATTACCTTTTTTGTTCAGTGAACTAGATGTTTAAAACAACATCTTAAATGTCTTTAAATGGACCAAATGATGGTTTAGATGCTGCCTGTATGGAGTTAGCATGCAGTTGCACCTACATTCTCTATAGGAAAATTACCCCGACATTTTAATAATTTCTCCGAAGGTCTAAAGAGCAAATAAAGTCCTCCGTGTATCTGCTCCATGGTTTAGAGGGGGAGGAAAGGATGACAGCAAACATATTCTTGGATCACTCATACCCAAACTATGGCTATTAAGCCATTCAAGAGTTTGATTTCTGCTCTCTGCTCGTTTATCAAGGTGGCTGTACTCTAAGTGTCAAGACTTCTCTCTGCAAGCCCTCTGCCCAATGCTCTCCTTAATTCTGGAATTGCTGCTCCTGTGGCAATTACTGAGGAAACACAGTACAGCTGTAAGAAAACCTTTTGTTAGAGGCAGCAACTCAGATTTCAGGATGCCACACCATTCTACGCTCTTAAAGAATAAAAAAAGTACATTCTCCGCAGTGCTCTCACTGACATCACAATCTCACTAGTATTCCAGTATCTCCATGGGGGAGCTTATTTTTAAGCCACAGAATAGACGTATTGATTAAAACATGGTTATTTGCACAGCTGACTGAAAAAGTGGTTTCATATTAAACCCAGTAAGAAACATAATGCCACTCTTGCTACTTGACCTTTGCTGATGGAAAATTGCACACTGTAGCCTTTGTCCTTGAAGACCTCACATTTAAGAAATACATCAATTGGCTGCTCAGTTTTAATTTTCAATGGCACAAACACTCCACATATTGAAAAAAAAAAAAAAACAACCAACAAAAAAACAACAAAAACCCACCCCAAAAAAACAAACAAACAAACAAACAAAACCCCCCAAAACACCAAAAACAGCCACAACAAAACCCCACCCCAAAAAACCCCACCAACTTTTCAAAGAGATAACAGAATTTCTCACCTTCCTAAAGAGTTTCCCCTCTCTAGCTAACACCCTAGCCCCATAACCTGGAAAGTCTGCAGGGACCCTATGTGGCACAGAAGCTTTAAATCTGGTTTACCATTGAAACGAATCACACAGCTGTTCTGATAGTGTCAATGATAATTCATGATGATGCTTTGCAGGTGGGCACATGTGTAATGATTAAAGATACCGATAAGTTTATTTGTGGAGATTATTGTCCTTAATAGCATCTGGCATCAGAGACTGTAGCCAATATTAACAGAGCAGGGGTTGTGAAGTGCCTGAGATGCAAAGCCGGTAACACCCTGTTAGTGTCCTTTACGTGCTGGTTTCACTGCTGGATCATGTCCTGCTTCACTTTGCTCCTTTCTGTCACTACAGGAGAAGCTGTCTTGTACACTTGCTAAAAACGATTGGAATATATCAGCCTAAAGAAAGCTGAAGTACAACTTTATCAGGTTAAGTTACCTTTACCTGATCTTAGTGATCAGCTACTTATTAGCAGGAAGGTGTAACAGCAGGACACAGTTATAGCAAGTAAACATTAATTGTGCTCAGTTGGCACAAACACAGCTTTCTAATAACTGTCTGCTTTTTCACATTTACCAAACTATTTAAGCAAGCCTGTGTTTGCATGGGTTGAAAGTATCTGGTACACACTTCCAAAATATTGCACTGAAGGATGGGGTACTCGGAAGACACATCTAGAGCAGCACTGGGAGCACCACGGAGCAATGCACCCTGAAACCCTGTCTGGGTTCCTGGGATACAGACAACCAGGGAGACAAGGGTCACATCAACTTTGTTAGAGTTTGAACTGGGGGACTCCTATCTGCACTACAAATGACATGGCAATAGCCTGCTAACAAGAAGATAACTACAGAATAACTCATGAAGAACTCCCAGCTAGCAACCGATAATACTTGGTTGATACTAATTGCTTTAGAATTGTTCCTGCAGCATTAGCATGCATACAATTCACTTACAAAGAATCCTTAGACAAGCCAAAATGCATGTCCGTTACCAGTGCAGGCCCCCAGATACTTTGCTGGCTGCAATCTTAGCATGACGGTTGGCCGTGACTCTAGGGACCACCACGGTGGCTGCAAAACATTTCACGCCAGTGGCTCACACGCTCAGATTTTACACT
The DNA here is from genome assembly GCA_013400195.1 of Aramus guarauna. Classification (NCBI taxonomy): domain Eukaryota; kingdom Metazoa; phylum Chordata; class Aves; order Gruiformes; family Aramidae; genus Aramus; species Aramus guarauna. Next base: position 312,042 of record VXBL01009295.1, read on the forward strand.
TGTTAGGAGAGAGGACACAGCTGTGACTTTGCACTGTCAGGGAATTTTGAAACAGGGAGGGCAATCTCAGCCTCCTGCTGTACTCTCCTTCCCATCTCCAAAGCGATTCAAAGGCAATTAAGCAGGGGCTGGTGTCCCATAGTTTAGACCAGCTCTTAAGACAGCTATATTGAAGGCCAAAAAGAGGGCCTAATAAAGTCAGAATCAAAAGCGCTCTCTTCTTCTCCTATCAGTCGGGTAGAGATATACCGCATATGAAAAGCATTAAGAGGTTTTTATACAAATCTGTCAATACTCAAAGTAAAACTCCCAGTGAACCAGCAGTTCTACTGGTTGTTATTTCAATTTTGAACATTCAGACTAACATGTTTATAAGAAAGTAAAAATTCAGCAAGTCTGGAGTAGACATTTAGTCATTAACTTACTCTCACACTTAACACTGATTTTTATGGGGGGGTTGTTTTTTTTATTTAAGTCTAACTCTCCACCAAGAGGCAACCTCTCAGGCAGAGGGCTGGAGGCAGAGCACAACTCAAGAGAAACACGCTGCAACACAGATGCATCTGCAATTACCTTTTCCCTTCCACATGCTTGATGGAGGAAAACATTTGTATGATTCACAAAACTACATCTTCAGTAAGTTTTCACTTCATTTCTTGTTACCACATACATGTTGCATGCATTAGCAATATAGCTCAACCCATTCCACACAATGAAGTACTGGCTGTGAACCACAAAATATTGGTTGTGACATTGGTATCGGCAAAGAGCTTGGCCTACATGCTACAACCAAGGGAACCATGCAAGCTAAAAAGTTAGGAAGCAATTTATAACAACAACAACAGATAAATAATCACTACACTATTTTTAAACTTACAATTGGAAAATGAGCAAAAGACACATTCTCAAAAGTCAGAGAGGTGGTAGAAAAGATATTATTTTTACAGTTCTTACCTTACTAATGCTTTGACAGTGGATCTAACCACACTGGAGAGCAGGAACAATGGAGACACAAGAATGTGAAACAGAGAGATGGAGGCAAATGCCACGGATGGGGAGAAGTCAGCATTTCTTGTCAGATGAGCATGGACCACAAATGTCTACAAAGAGACAGACATCATCATCAGCGTTTTGTCATAAAGAAGGAAATGCACAAAGACATCATATTTCATAAGCATTTCATTTACAGAATCTTAATTTATACTCTTTTAACAGCTTTGGGGAGCGGTGCATACTCCAGGCTGCTTCTGGTCACAGATGGTAAGTGGGCATTTTCCATTCTCTCCCAGAGGAATTGCAAATGTGCAGCAGGTTTGCATCCTGTCCTCCTCCTTCCTCATTTCCACATCACTTATACTTGAAAATGCAGTCGTAATTAACACTACTTAGAAAAGTCCATACTTACTATAAGTACAGCTGCAATTGGTATTGCTGCATTCATAAAGACTGTGAAGGAAAACACGTAGGAACATTTAGAAACAATTTCCATTCAGACATGCTAAATGTTAAAATACTACTAGCACTGATTTACAATGGTATTTTCTATGCTTAAGATAGGAAAAATGTGCAACTAACTACGCACATCAGTAAGCTGTTTGAAAATGCCTACAGTTTACTTCTCTACGTCATGAGAACAGACAGAACCCAGCAGTACACCCTAGAAAAACATCTAATCTACTGGTTTTTAGCTGCGATAGCTCACACACAGTTGAGGCGTGGGGCACTGCAGGTCTCTGTCTCATGACGGGCAGAACGGCAGAGGTGGTACCAGGTCTGGTGGGCGACTTGAAAACCTGACAGCGAGAGGAAAGGAGACCCAGCAGAGGTTGCACAGCCACAGTGCTGGGACTGCCCCGCAGGCTGGCTGCATGCCGAGCTCTGCCCCATCCCACAGCCAGCAGCAGGACCTCCTGGGAGAGCTGCTGGAATGGACGCCAAGTTGTGACCTGCTTCCAGGGCACCACTTCCAAAGTACAGGGCTTTGTGGCCCCCTCAGGTTTCACGATGCAGTTCCAAGGTAAGGCAAGATTGGCAACCCTGCACTGTATCGCTAACTTAGTTTATTCTTACTCCTGCTTTGTCAGGCTTGGCTACTTTGAGAATGTTCTTGGGAGCTCGATGCAGATTCTAACAGTACCTAAATGTGGTAGAGCTTTGATTTCAGCTGGGCCTTGAGTTATTAAACAGAAACAATGAACTAGTTTCCTCCCTGACCTCAAACAGTGTCTGTCTTGGTGCCCTGGATTCCCTCAGTAGAGCAGCTCATACACTATAGCATTCGGAGGTTATTAAACAGATGGATGGGGAGAAGCAAGCAAATACCATTTCTGTATAGAGATCTCTTTTAGATTGGGCAGGAATATGGTTAAGAAGGCAATAACCACCAATTATCCATCTGGAAGCTTGAGTCGGAACCAGAGGTACGATCTTACCCCACACATCTGTCACCTCTATCGCACCCTGAGGACGTTATTTAATCATCACCTTTTCATTTTGACCTTCACTCAATTTTATTTCATGAAGTAAACGAAACAGAAAAAGAATATAGAATGCACAGCTAAAATAGAACTAAAAGATCAGTACACGTGTCACAGAAAAGAAAGAGGCTAGCCACTTCTTTTTGTTTAAACAATGCCTGTCCTTTGTTTCCTACCAGGCATAGCCAATGTTCAGGGAAACTCGCTGCCTGCAACTACGGACTACTTAATTCTATTAAATCCTTGCAATTGCAGTTTGCCTTTGAGACTGCTGCAGTCCATGAGTTTGCCTGCATGAATAACGATGATGACGGAATCCGGCAAAACTGATAAACTTCTTGGAGATGGATCCTGCTCTTCTGCTGTCTGCAGTGTGAGACCATACCTGTCAAGCATGAAGCTGGAAGGACTAAATATACCGTAGTGTTGGCAAAGCCTGCTGCAGTTAAGACAGCTGGAATCACTTGATGGCTCCCAAGAAGTCAATCTGAATTTTGCTATTATGTGAGATGACAAGTACATCTGAGGACTTCAAATATCATCTTTCAGGAAAACAAATAAAGGCTTATTGAGCCACCGGAAATTGTTGTTGGTTTTCATTTTATTTTTTCAATTACACAAGTGTCCAGAATAATAAAACGTTTTCTAAAATATATTTATTTTACAGCTAAGAATTTTGGTTTAATTAGATTTGGTCAGAAGTATTTAGTTGCTGGAAAAATGCAGACTGAAAACTGGGAAAAAATGTTTTCAGTCATTTCTGAATATTTTAGGATAGTAACTACTGTTATTTTCCTGTGAGAAAGCCTGGAGTTACTTTTCTTCTAACAGATTAGGCAAAAAATTCATAGAAACAGGAAAACCGCTCCTTTCCTTCTTTGTCTTTCCTGAATATATAGTGCATACTAAATCCTGTAAAACCAAATATAGGATAGTCTTACTAATCAGTATGAAAAATATTACATAGGAATCTTCTGTGCTACAATTAAAGAATTCACTGCTGAAACTCAAAACGTGTCACCACCAACTTTCCAACCCAGCTTTGATTCTGGTGGGTACGTTTCATTAAAATTATAGAAAGAGCTGATTTCGATAATAGCTCTTGAAGTACACACGAACAATTCCATAGACATACAAACTGGACCCAGGCACAGGGGCGAGGCTGATGAGATCCAAATTCCGTGCAGTCTTGAAATGGAATTTTCTTGTGGTCTGGCCAACACTGCCCTGAAACTTGTAGGTATGTTTTCTGTAATCCAATGTAAATCTATTCCTCATGAATCGAAGGAGCTCCAACCAAGTTCTTTCATTCATGTTAATAGCTAAGTATATTTAGCAAAGAATTCCACGGTCTATTCAAAAGTGTATGTTAAAGAAAAGTATATATAAATATTTCATTTCTGCTTGCTTATTGTTCTAGGAAGCGCCTGCCTTCCTCTTGATCAACAATATATAAAAACTTTCTTTTTTGTTTTTCTTTAAAAAAATGAAATCATACGTTCACTATAATATTAGCAAACTCACTTTGTGCTGATTGTACCTGTCATTCTAATTATACTTATAGTAAGAAAAAAGGCAAGTTTTCCTATATTTATGTTCCCTTTTTAGTCTGCTAAAGTGCAAGTTTGTATAGATCAGTGTAATTTCTGCTGAAGACAGAGGGTGTAAGGAACTCCTAGGCTGAAACTGTAGCAACCCTTTATAAGCCAAGATATATGCAACATCAACATAAAAAAGCTGCACTGGTTTACCCCAGCTGAGAAACTGATCTACTGTGTCTTACATACACATAAATATCACGCATAATACAAAACAAGAATGCAAATACTGAATGTTTCAAGAAGCATCAATAAATATTTAGAATAGTATTTAATAGTACCTGTTATTTATGGCACTATTTTTTACACACTAGTGAGTACTCTCGGGATGAATATACCTTTTCCTAGCTGTTACAAATGATACTGTGAGGATTTAAAATCAAATAAGCCTCCCCGGCTCCTGTAGTCCTACAGCTGAACCTGTGGCTCTGACTATAAATAGATTTTAATGCCACACAAAGCAGTGCAAACACAGGGAGCCCATCTGTGTTGATCTGGGTGTAGGACGGAGTTTCCAGCCACACAATCTACTCCAGCTAAATTCTGGTTTATGTCAAAGTGGAAACTACTCTCAAAGCACAGAGAGTTCAGGATCCTCAGAGGGAAATTCTGGTCTCAGCAGTCAAGGAAAACCTCAACTTAAGTCAGTTAAATTCAGTGGAATCAGGACCTTTCCCTCAGAGTGCATTACCTACATGACAATTTGGCAGGGAAGAAAATCAGCTGTATGGCTCTTGGGCAAATGAAATCAAATAATACTGACGAGACTGGGAATTACTTTCCTAAGGAGTAGTCTTCCTGACTAGTTGAGAAGGTGTTTGTGCAGAGCGCTCATGGCATTTGAACCTTCTCGCTAAAAGTTTCCATTTCATTAATAGCTTGCAGATGACGAGAACAGCGTTCTTCAGTACGACTTTACTAATTATTTTTAAAGTATTACAGTAGCAATCATAAGTGTTGCATATGATCTCCTCAAATACAGAGTTCAATTGGCCCTAGGTCTTTTTAAAAGGATGATAAATGCCTTAAAGCAGCTTGAAAGATAACATGTGACAAAAGAATCTGGATATGGAATGATGAAATTGCCAGGATTCTCATAATTTTCCTTTCCGGGATATAGAAATGGTCTTAAGAATCACTTATTTTTATAAGAAATCCAAATTTTGAGTAAGAAAGTGTAAGTACGATCTGTTGGAGCTTCAATGCAAAGACAATTCCTGTCACGTATTATGATACACTGTAGAGTGCAAAGTACAAGAGGAAAAAAAAAACAAAACCCAAACCAGCCAAACAAAAACCATCAACAGAGGCTTCTTCCCGAATGCTATGATGCTATAGAGGAGAATATTGCTGGCTGAGGGTAGCCTGTGAAACACTTGACCCTCAAAAGCTTCTCTCCAGAAAAGTTAATGCTACGAAGCATTAATCTGGACTTCCTCTTTGAGGCATATTTCCCATAGAGGCAGAATTCTACTGAATTAAGTGGAAAGTCTGACTAAAGTGGAAAGTGGGGAGTGCAGATCAGAGCCTAAAGCAACTGAAACAATCTCAGCAGAGAAATGGTAAACTTGTTAGTAGCTAATAATGCAGTAGCACATCAGCTGAACAGTAGATTAGAATGAAGGAAGAGACTTACTGGATATGGAGGTATAAAGGGCAAAAGACTTGAGGCTAGTCATTTCTTTTTGTCTGGTTTCCTCTACGCTGCTGTGAAAGATGTGTTCCCAAGCATAGAGTTTAAGGAGCTTAATGCCTCGAAGCATCTCATTTGTCTTCTTCAGTCTCTCGTTGGAGTACTCCTGCAACATTTACATACACATTTACTTAAAGAGTATAGTTAAAGTACCTGTCCTCTAAACGTAAGTATCACACAAAAATTTTATGCAGCCCCTTGTAATCGGTCAGGTATAGTTCACGAGTTCTGTCCGTTCAGATGTTTTGCTGTTGTTTTTCACAAAGATGAGCTTCCCCAGAGCTCAAGTGAAAAGGCTGTTGGTTTGCACTCCTAAATCGCATAGCTTGTACTAAAAATTTTACTCCTGTCAGCTTTCTGCTCACTTACAAGGTAGCTTCTTCTAGGTTCTAGAAGTCACTTCAAGGTAGTGACTTCTACTGTCCAGTATATGGGTTGGATTTTCACCAGGCACGCTGACAACACACAGAGGAGGTCAAAGCACGCAGACAAGCTACGACTGGGCACGCAGCTCTGCCCAATCCACATGATACGGAAACAACAGTGCCAACATGATATGGAAACAACGGTGCCAGGCTTCAAAGCAGCAAGGCCACGTTAGCAAGAAGCTGTGATCTTGTGGGGAACCTTGACTGAGCAGGGCTGGCTGGCTCAGGCACAATAATAGACTGGTAAAGTTATACTTGCAGTAAAGCATAACTAGAAGTTATGCTGCTTCCAGTTTTCAGGTGAGCTTAAGGATCTTTGTAATGCACTACGTTGCACAGTGAAGACATTTCTAGCACAAAAAGCGCTGCTCCCATCTGCAGGAATTTCTGGGTGATGCTGACTGCCTGCTTGGATGCTGCGAGGATGAATGCTGTCCACATTTCTAGAAGGGTGTACGCTGTTGATGCGAAGGCATAACTTTTCACACAGGAAGGTACACAAACAGCTCTTGTTACCACACGGTTTGTGGTAGAAGAGATTTCAGCACACCGTCTGGCTCCGTTACAGGTTCATATGGCTTCCCTGGCAGTGCAACAGTCGCTGAAAGCGGGGAGAAGGTTCAGTGCAGCTGGGCACGGCCATTCCAATGAACCAAGGTAACTTTCCCAGCGGTGATGCAGGCAATTCAAATTATAGACAAGCCAATTGAGGGACCAAGGAACAGCGTGTGATGGAGCAGACCTCTAAGCTCCCAGATGAGGAGCATGCTGTGGGAGTTAGGACTGTCCACAGCTTATTTAAATAAATCACTTTGATACATTTCCACAGCTCTGATGTATACGTGGGTCTGAGTTTGGATGCAGCATTCCTACTTCCTTTCCCCTTGGACAGCTTGCCCTGCACGATTCATTTATCTGTGCCCCATCTGACTGCACAAGATCATTTCAGTGAATGATTACTGACTATTTACCTTTGCAAGTTAGAAAGATCTCAAGTTTGTTCGCTCTTAGGGAAACACATACTTGTTGAAAAATATAAATCTCCAAAACTGCATCGTTGCTGCTTACACTGATCATGTTTTCACATTCTTGAACTTTACCCATGTTTGAGAATCAGTTGTCGGTCAATGTCCACGGTTAGCTTTGTAATTCCAAACACAGAGCAATACATAATTACCAGAGGTGATATTTATATCACGTACGAGTTTGAAGTCACTTACCAATGTGCTTCTCTGGGCCTGTGAGAGTTTTGTTGCTACAAAGTACTGAACAGGTGCCAGGACTATGATTACTGCTGCTCCAATTAAGGCACTGATTCCAAGAAGGTAGTAGAGCAGAAGAACTCCTACAATTATCTGTTGGAAGAAAAGAAAGTGAGGGGAACGCTTGGGATAGCTTCACTTTGGGCATGCAACACAAAGACCAGTCATAGGGTAACTGGACAGCCACTGCAGCTAACCCTACCCCCAAACACGGTGCGTTCTGCATCGCTGGCACAGTGGGGTTTGATCAGTCATGATGTTCTGACAGAGGAACAAATACACCCACCCAGTGTTCCTCCCCCAGTTGCAGATTCTGTGTATTTCCATTTCACGGACTCCCCATTATGAAGTGTAGAAGAAGGTTGTATGAATTTGCCCATCTTCTATAATGCAACTCTTACAGCTATTTAAAATAACTTTATTTAAAAATAAATAAATTTATAAAAATATTTAAATAGCATTTAAAAGTTATTTTAAAATATTTCCAAGTAACACAATGAGATATTCCCTTTAGAGTCATTATTAAATATTTTTCCCCATTGATCAGATGACACAGCATGCATTTTCTTTGCCTTACACTTTTTTTTTTTTCTTTCTTTCTTTGACATTTAAGAATATTTACACTGGGGAAGAAGTTACACCTCCCAGTTTAATCAGAACTCACTAGTCTACAACACTGGGACTTCCACCAGAAGGAATGCTTCTTCGCTTACTATAGAAACTAATATGAAAGATTATTAAAAATACAACTGATCTTGCAGACGTTAACATGACATTGTTTCTGACCAGTACATTAAAAAAGGAACATCATAATCATATCACTAAGATTCTCCATTTCAAATGGACTCTAACATAAATTTGCAAGGAACTGTTTTAAGGGCGCATAGTCCTGGGACAGACTGGCGATGACTGTTAAAAAAGGTTAGAAAAACAGCTTAAAAAGAAAAAAGGCTTGCCTTTGGCTAAATAAGAATCTAGAGAGAAAGCCACAGCCAGGATGGAAAGGCATACTGTAAGCAGCTCAATAAATGCAAACAAGATATACAAGCCACCCATGTTAATTACCACTATTCTAATGACTGACTCCTGAACAATCTGGAGCATCTACACTCTATATATTTATCAGTATAAGCTGATAAATTAATCAGAAGACATAGTGATAGAAAGTTAATTTCATACATCATTTCCCTTAATTAAAAGAGAAAATAATTGGAAATTTCCTTTAAAGCATTATCTACTACTCTTGCTAGACTTGCATTCTCTCATAACCCTTCCATCATTTTGAAGCTCAGTAGTCATATGTCCATCCATTCCCACACATATTTGTGGGAATTGGGTGTTTCCATGAAGAAAAACAGAGTTCTTTGTTTCCACATTTCCATCTTGATATTTTCATGAATTTAAGGCACACAGAGAGAGAATACAGATTTATCCCACCCCACCCCCCCTTAACAATCCTTTGATGCCTCTCTGCAGATGAACTAAACTAAAATGTGACTCTTAAAATGAGTCACAGTATTTACTTAGGAGATGTGCAGTAACATGAAAGTAAAGTCCTATTGTATACACACCACAAATCCATTAAGAGCAAAGGTTAAATTGTAAATTAAAAATCTTTTAGTGACAAGTGAGCAAGCTTCTTCCATCTGAAGTCAGAAAATTCATGGTGTATGAAGCCAAAGAAAACGTGCAAGGTCCCTGTCAGATAGCCCTGGCAGACCTCCTCTCCAAAACATGAAACAGTCTTGGTCTTTACTGATGCTTCTGCTTCTTCATGGGCAGACAATCTAGGCACTCAAAATACAGGAAAGCGTTGAACAATGCACAGTTAAGAGATGTTTAAAAATACAAAGTCAATGCGGAGCACTGCCCCCCTGCTTTCCCCTACTACTGGCTGATTGTTGAGGACGTTATGGGAGTGACTGGTTCTAGAAATGGCCTCAGCTTCTCACATAGACCAGAGGAAAGCTATGCCAGCTGTGGGACCTGAGGGAGCTGCTAGCTCACAGCTGCTTCCCCCCTTCCCATCCTGGCCATTGAAAGGGTCAGTCTTTGCAACAAAAATTCTGTGTTTTCAATGGATTAAAAATGATCTCATTTTCACTTTCTTTATATGGCGATAAGGGCAAAATTTTAAAATATATTCATTGGGTATGGGATGAAAAATATATTCTCAATTTAAGTATGTGAATACTTGTATCTGAAAAGTGCTGAAATCTGGGAGCGCCATTGCAAGTAATTCTGTATTTATGATACCACACATTACACAGTCAAGAATAAACAGTACGTAGATAATATCTGAACTGCTGGAGGGTAGTATCTGGCAGATGGGAAGGTTGTCATTAATATTTCTGAGAAGGTAATGATCATATTTTTAAAAAACTGTGTAATGAAACACCTTGCTTTCATTTCATCAAAATCCCCAAGCTCTTACCTGCCAGAGATACATATCACGAGCGAGAAGCTCACCAATAGCTCTGGTTATTTTGTCTTGATAATTTATTGAAGCTAGCAAATACTTTCAGCCAGAAACTGCTTTGTTTCTGGACAAATGTCCTTTCATTACAACTGTAAGCTATCCCTGCCAATGAACCAGAGATATGAGAATACAGGATTTTTTAATAATCGCAATGAAATCCAACAAGGGTGTTTATAAAATGGAGGCAGGGGTGAAACCTTTATAGGGCCTCATTTTGCTCTCAGGGTTTGAGCCAAACCTACTGAGGGCATCTTTCAATTGATGAGCAGCTCCAAGTCTCTTTTCCTTGATATCAATGGCCTTCAAACGGTAACTTAAGGCAACGATAAAGCTCCTATTGACTCCAGTCAGAGCAAAGATGGGGCTCAAATTATCTGGACTGTATAGGAAATCTCACTGGTGATGAATGGCTATTACACAATCCACAGCAGATGCTGAAATGCTGATTGTTAGGTGAAGAGCTACAAAACAATTAAAAACTGGTTTTAAATAATAATGAAGCTTGCACAACCCTTTATTAGCCATCTCTTGAGCATCCAGTAATTGCTTTCACTGCCTCATAAAACAAGGTATTGAATGAATGTTGTGGAAACATGTTTTGAAGAAACCTTTGTGACCCTTGCAATGCGTGCTTCATCCACAAAACAGGAGCATGCTTTGACACTGATTGTCCTCATCTGCTAGGCAGCATTCGCTAAGGGTGAATTTTAATGTAAATATAATCATATTTTCAGAAGACTGCCAGGAAATCTTGATGAGTCCATGACTTCTGGCACATTAGAGCAAAATGTTGTTACAGAATACGCAGTGAAATTGGCTTAATTCTCGGGTGCACTAAAGCTCTCTCTACACTGAGCTGCCAGAGTGGTCTTACAAAAAGTGTAGGTGAAATTGGTACCTCTTACATAGCCTGCTATTCTGACAGACTTACAATGGAGAGTAAGCCCTGGGGATAATTGGACCCTAAACATTATCATTAAAGGGGTGGACTCTTCTTAATGCCTCAGAACTCCTTCAGAAATATAATTTTAGCAGTGTACAATCACTGACTTCTTACTGCAGGGTACTTTAGTAAATGGAGAAAAAATACCCTGATACCCAAATTATTACGAACAAACAGCCAACTTGTAACTATATTTCATATGACATTTCATACCAGTTTCTTCTCATTATAGTTATCTTCTCTCTTGCAATTAGAAATCAACATTAGTACATGTTCCTTGACAAATTGGTTTTCCTCACTTTAAAGTAATCTGGTTCTCATCCCTCCCAGTTTCAGGGAAACCATCCGGATGCTAAAATATAAGTCAAGTTTCTTTCTGAAAAATTCCTGCGGGTAATTGTTATATTCATCACCCTTTTTTTAATTCAAGAAGGTAAAATGTTTTTAACTGCCATATAAGACTCTCCAGAGTAGATCAGGAAGACTAGTCGATACCCAATGCAGTTACTCCTGCACAAGAAAGATAAATGTATTTATACTGTATGAATGCAGCCACAGTACGACCTATATAAATATGACTACAATAATTTTAAATCTTAATAATTTAAGAGTTGTATAGAGTTCACACATAAATGCAAACCCTAGACATGAAAGCATGGTTCAAAGAAATCATCAGTTAGTAAGCTGCTGACAGTTTACACCTTAACATGCTCGCTATCCCAATGCAAGGCTCTACACAGCTGTCACTGGAGTCATCAAGAGTTTTACCAGAGATTCAGACAGATTTCTCCATCCTCCAAGTCCTATTGCAGTCTCAGAAGCAATCTACCCCTCACTGCCACAGAGATACTAGAAGACGTGTGGTAACGCATTAGGTTCCAAATGCATATAGCAAGAGTGTGAAGATTCCCAGAATATTTCAAGAGGATACTAACGGGTTTTCCAGAGAATAAATACTCCCCAAAGAATGACACCACACAAGATGCATTCAAGAAGTCACTATTGCTGGCAATGAAGAAGGTCCTGCATCGCCTCTCCTTGGTATTTTCCTCCGTGAGTTAAAAAACAAATCCAGGGAAAATAATTAAATCAGGGTTTATTTTCCAGGTTAGGAAATTAATCTGGCTTACCACGCAATCAGATGATTTTAAGACCATCACAAAGGAGGACTTGCTCAACTGATCTGTAGCAGCTTGACCAAACCCTCTTGTTTTTGTCAGGAACAACTATAAAATCCACTCAGTTCTAATATGTATCTTTGCTGTCAGAAAAGAATCCAAACCTCCTGACGGCCAGCAGACTAGCACCTTACTCTTTGAAGGACACTCATATAATGTATATAATCACTTGAATGGCTGGCTTTTCTTCCCCATCCCCAAATTTTCAACATAGTATTCTTATATGCTCACCACCTCATAGAAGAAAATCACTAGTACCAGCCATCGATGGACACAAGAACTCCTAAGGAACACTCCTAAAGCCGCGGTAGAGACTGACTGGAAATCTGATCTGCTGCAGTCCACATACAATCTTATGAAAATGATTTAATGTTTGGGCATGAGCAGGCAACCCACAACGCAGAGCTGCTGGATAAATTACTTGCAGCTTTCTGACTTCCTCAGCAGCCAAATCAGCCTCTGCATAGTGCTGGAACCAGACCACCTTTGTGACTTGAACACAATGGAGTTTTCAGCATGTTTTTGAAACTAAATGATACTTTTAGAAAATAAAAACTCTGCTGACTCTTTTGTTTGTATTTACTTTTAGCATTGAAGCACTCTCAACAAAAATACACCCAGTAGCTGCGAGAAAGCAGAAAGAATTGCAGTGTACTGTATTAACATCAGATGAAACTATGTGCTTTACTGTCAGTTTTCTCAGGAAATTCCTAAATGGAAATGCAGGAGGTTTCTATGGTTTAGTTTCAATACTGGCTCTTCCAAACTAAGTAACTTGCACTTTTCCACTGTTTCAGTAAGCGTGAACTTTGAAAAACGATCCAAGGTTTTACTGGGATTGCTCTGTGTCTGCTCTACCCTCTGACTAGCTTAAACTTAATCACATGGCCATCCAGTGAGATTCACCATTTCACAGACTCAGAGGAACACGATCTCACTGAAAAAAAAAGACTAGTTTTGATCAGATTAGTTTTTCAGTAGCTCCACAAGTCCACGTGACACAATGCACAATCGATAGAGCTGGAACAATGAGAGAGGTATCAAGTTTCCATGTTGGACATCGCATAGGAACTCCTGTTTCAGTAAGGGAACAGGCTTAATATTAACTTAAATCAATCATGAAACTCCCCTGTGAGATGGGACCCTGCTTTCCTCTTCTTAAAGACCTGATCAGACACAGTGGCATTTCATTGGGCATTACACATGCCACAAGGCTACGGGACAGGGGAACCAGGACCCACCAGGCGATTGAGCTTGACTCAGAACAGTGATCTGCTCTGTCTCATGCACGTGGGAAAGGAGATGGAAGGGATGAGTGGTATTTAGAGACAGGAGACCAAAGACACCAGAGAGGATAAAGTCGCAAAACCATTTCATATAACGAATGAATCTGTGGAATTTTGTACACTAGAATTTGTCATCCATGAGGCAGCAGTTGTTCTAAGAGATGTCCAAAGGATCATCTCTAAGCGATCATATTTTTTAATAAACTGCTGCTTCTCTTGCTTCTGCTAGGATTCAGAAGACAAATGATTGCAATACATTCCATTTAACTCTCCTGATGTAACAAATGAATGCACTGGAATAACATAACCTGCTGCACCCTATAAATTCTTGTTGCAAATGCAAAGCATGTTTGGCAGCAGTCAAGATCCTGAAATGTTTCTGGATATTAACAGTTGGAATCTTATTTCCAGTTATTCTTTAACTTCTTTACTATCTCTACTTTCCTAAAATTCATAAGCAATCTGTCACTACAGACTGATACACATTAATAACAACAGGACGTTCAGTCTCCTTACCTGTACTGGCATAGCCCAAAGGTTAGGGCAGAGGAAAAAGAACCACATCAGCTGGTTTGTGTCTATGGCAACCAGGTTACAGATCTGGCCTGCGGTCATCTCGCCCATAGACATGTTAGAGGTTGAAAGCTGCATAATTTTATTGTATATTTTTGTCTGGAAGAGAGATCAAAAGGTGTTATCATATAGAAATAAAATAAAACTTCTAGTTCCATCTAAAACACAGGCATAGTCCAGCATGCTGAGGGAAACCAACGCTCCCAGTAACTTTCATGAAGAGCTTCAAGTTTGGCCTTTCATGTTATGATGAAAAATTTTAAGCTGCTGTCTTATTGTTCGCCCACCAAAAGTGCAGTGCAATTACGTACAGAATGGCTGGCTAAGTCCTCTCTTTTTGCAGCCCTGTGGATCAGGAAGAGAATGAAACCTTTACTGCCCAACAGGCCCAAGAATCATATTAGCAACTATGATTTATACCTCCAGCTTCTCCATGGTGTGCCCCTGCTGTAACTAATGCTAATAATATATTGCTAAATTCAATATATCATAGTCAATATGTTATAATCCTTGTTATTTATCTCTGGCAATTGAGTCAGGTCCCATCCAACCTCAGAATCATGTTCCTGGCTGAGAATATTACTAGGTTTTGGCTCGGTCCCATTACAAAGTTTAATTCAAAGACAACTGATGTAACAGGTCTGATTCTCTACCGAATTAAGGAGTTGCCTCAGTATAGGATCAGGCACCAAATATAAAAACAACTTCAGGCACAACAATGAAAGTGTACTTTTAGCAGCTGGTTTGGTAAAAGGCTACACAGCGATGCTTTGCAGTCGGTCATGAGACTCAGCTGACAGGAGGCACCCTGATTTGGTAAGTGCCTTCAGATCAAGTGCCAACTGCCCATCACGAAGCAGAAAGTCATCTAGGGCACACTGAATAGGTGCGGGTTTACACGGGGGAGGAAAAGAGATAAACGGTTTCAAGAAAATGGAAAAAATTATAGGAATAAAATTGTATAAAATTACTGGCACAGAGACTGCCATTAACACTAATTCTGCTGCTTAGATTGACGGCTAGAAATTTTCGAATTTGAATGGTGTGACTGCTGGTGTTTTCTAGGCCTGTGTGTAGTACCCAGCGCAGGGAACACAAAGTTTTTCTCAAACAAAATTGATGGGAATGTAGCACTATTTTCAAACAATTCCCCTTATACACTTGCTATGGTCCATGTGTTTTTCAGTTAGTTGCAGCTCTTCTGCTTGATACAAGACATGCAACTTTTTTTATACATATTTTGGGTTAACTTTTTATTTCTTTAGGAATTTTCTACTCCACTCTAATAAGGGAAAACCAATGGATGGAATCCAGAAGTCTGGCAGCTGACAAGTGCTTCCAAGCGTAAGATCAAAAGAGGATTAAACAATTACGCTGCTATGGGAAGCATCCATCTATCACAGACTCTCACAGGATCCCTGTAGTTCAGGGGATAACTAGTGTAACTTATAAGGCTGGCTTTCAAGCTGCTAGAGGGTACATTTCAGCCAGTGCACTTGGCAATATCGCGTTGTAATCTTACACCCAAGTCTCTCATTTCCAGGCACAGACCTTTGTACGCTACATAAACCTTTGATCTGCTGTTCACATTTATACAATGATCATCCACTCCATTTTACCAATCTCACATGTTCAAGTAATTACTGATTCTGCAATGCCTGGTAGATTTTGCGGCATGACCCGTGGAATATGACACCGCTCCATACATTGGGAATATGACCTATCCTTTTGTCCAAAGTATATCCACAAGAGATTTTTAAAGCTGTATTATTTGCATGGGATGTCACAAAAACAAATTTACGCTCAAAGGTAAGAAGAGACAAAGTATTAGGTATTACAAATAAATGTTTACACAAAATCATCAAAAAAGATGTAGAGGAAAGAGGTCTTAGGCATAGGTCTAAGTTAACACAGTATTTAACAGCAACATTTACGTTCAATACATTTCAGAAGAGAAGTATTTCAGAATTTAATTACTACAATTATAATTTGTATTTAGAAATAGATGCATGATTGTATGAAGATAGATTAATTAATAATATATTGGTTACCTGTATTGCACCTCTCAAGTTGATTCCCGTTTCAATAGCAACATAGTATGATGCTTGGAGAAACGTCCTTTGCAATAGAAGGGCAAAAAATAAGAGTACAGCCAAAACATAAGCATTGGACAGGAACTCTTGAGATGAAATAAAGAAAACACCAAGAATTTTAGTCTAGGGGGGGAAAAAAAGAGTTAGTTAGAAATCAGGTGTGATGGCAATTTAATTACCAGTTTTGCATAATTAACAAGCAGAAATAACTACAGTTTATTACTTTGAAAGGGCTCCCAATCTGATCTGAAACCTCACAGTTTATCAATTCAAGGAAACAGTCATACAATGTGCCAACTCAGTAAGCTTTATTTAAATGCAGAATGACATTTACAGGATTTCTGATATCCTTCCAAAATTCTAGGACAATTTGAGTAACTACATTTGCTAAAAGATGTGCACTACGCATTGTCAGAAAGGACTAGTTAATGTCCTTTCAGAGAAATTAGTCTTATTATTTTAGCATTTCAGGATACTGAACACTAAAATTACCTTCACAACTTGCCAAAACCACATCCTTCTGACTTCTGGAACTACGCACATTATTTTGGTTTGCAGCATCCAACAAATTTGTTCAGTGTTTTTAATTATGGTTGTTACCTCCTAGCAAGTTCATAGAATCATAGGATGGTTTGGGTTGGAAGGGACCTTCAAGATCATCTAGTTCCAACCCCCTGCCATGTGCAGGGACACCCTCCACTAGACCAGGTTGCCAAAGCCCCATCCAACCTGGCCTTGACCACTTCCAGGGATGGGGCATCCACAACCTCCCTGGGCAACATATTCCAGTGCCTCACCACCCTCACAGTGAAGAATTTCTTCCAGAATCATTTACATTCATGAGGTTTTCACCTCAGACATATCTTGTTAACTTGCAACAGTGAGAATCTTCCCTTTGAGTTACCCTTTCTCAGGTCAGCTATTGATTTTAGCGGTTCTTCACTGTAACTTCTTTTTATTTCAATACAGGGTCATCCAGGAAAAAGTGGTATCTCTGTAGCACGTTAAAAACTGAAAAAAGCGCCTCTTATGAAGGCAAAGCTAGAACAAGATACAAGTCTAGGACAATCTGGGAGATAGTGATTGTCCAAGATGCTAACATGACAGCAAAGGGAAAGGCTGAGCATTATCGCAACCATGAAGGTTACCGGTTGTGCTGTATTATATCAAAGGCAATAACAGAAGCAGCACAACTTCAGTGCTGTCCTACACAGGCATCTGGCTAGAACTGCTAATTACTGCAGCTAGTACAACGTTTTATTGTATGTAAAAGAATATAATTTTTTACACAATAATGTTTTACAAATCATGCTTTTCTAGCAATGAGATTTTGGTGCAGTGTTGATTTGCATCAATATGTCATATAATAGATAAACAAGGAGGAAAAATGAGATAAATACTCTTGTTATTTCTTCTAGTACTCAACTTGAGAGAAAAGGAGGGCTTAAACATATATACATAAACATCACACACACACTTGGTGAAAGCATCGAGATACTTGCCAAGTCCCAGATGCATTATCAGGCCATTATGGTTTATAAAGTCACTGAGCATCTATGTGTTTAAACTACAATAATTCTCTAAGTACACTTGTCAGCCTGCAGGAAACACAAGGAAACAACTGAACATCTACTGAACCTTTTGCATATAAGGCAAATAACCTTGTTTGGAAAGTTGATGGAACTAATCAGATGTTTTCAGAAATGGCTTTGGGGACATTCAGTGTCCCACCTTCCTGACGCCTTCAGGCTAATATCACTTTAAAAAAGTGGCAGTAGGGTCTAACCAGTAAAAGCCAGAGCAAAAAGCCACTATTTAAACACTTAAACACCCTAGACTCACACAGTGTTAAATGTCAATGCTAGGTGTTCTGCCACACTGGGACCTATGACTTCTAGACCTTTTTGCATAATGATTCTGTAGGTTTGAGGTATCGTTTGAATGCGTTACATCAGCAGATATTCCTAATACTGGAACTGCTAATCCTAACATTGCAACGTGGAAGATGGTACCAGCAAATTATAAAGGTTATCATTCTGTCAGTCTCTTCCTCGGTGTGAAATGATTAACACTCGGAGAAATCTGTGTCATAAGAATGATCCGGGGTGGCCGTAAATATTGATACTGGAGTTATAAATAAACATGAAGAGCGTGACAGAACTTAAGACACTGTCGTGTTCTGACTAACTGTGGCACTAACTGAAGCAGTTAATACTGCCTGTGACACCCACGTGACAGAGTTCCAGCTCCATGGTAGTTTATATCTGTCACAAAGGGCCTGAAGAATACAGCAAATGTTGTATCTTAGGATTTATCCCTCTGCCTTCAGTTTCACAAACAGAATTTCTGTTTGAAAGATGCAGTTGACTCATTACAACATTTCCTCAATCTAAATTATTTAAAAGGAAGAAATGTCACTCTAAGGGATGGCTAAGAGATGCTCCTTGCTCTACTCACAGCTTACTTTGCTTATTCTGTCCCACTGCATGGAAATCCCTTCCAACACCCGCAAACTCAGCAGCACATCAGACACAATGTTTCCCCCCCAACTTATGTTTGTCTTCATAAGACAATGTTTTAGAAGGCTTGTTTCCCACATGTATGTACTTCTGAGGAGTGAACAATTAATAAGGCAAATTCTCCTTTTTCGACTTGTTACAAGTAAGGATATAACATTCCTAGCAGTAGACTGGTGTGTTTTTTCCCAAGAAGACCCAGTTGGCTAGGTACGTGCATACATGTGGGCGTTTTCCTGAACACCCCAGTCGTTTTACAGATGCTTTGAATAGAAAGCCTTCATACAGTTTAGAAAGATATTTCATCTAAACTAGCAAAAGCAATTTTCAAATGTAAAGGTAATTAGCCTCTTAACACAAAAACAATGTGTATAAACCACATCAAAATGGAAGGAAAATCTTCTTGGAGACCTTTTAGCAAAGGTAAAATAGACCCTTAAGTGTCACTCATGGACTATCACCATCAGTGAACATTGCTCTTAGGTGATCCCTGAATGGTGTAAATGACAACAAGGACAAGGCCATGACTTAGGCAGACGCAGTGAGGATGGCAAGGCTGGATGAGGCTCTGTTTCGGGCCTATCTGGACCAGCCCTGAGCATTTTTTCACAGAGGAGCACTAGCTGACACTTCAATAGGAAAATGAAATAGGATAATCTACAAATAGCAGTTTGGTATGATTTCAGCTGAAATAGTGTTGCAAATAAATTATCAAGAAGCAGCTCAAAAGCTTCCACAGTACTTTGCTGCACCATAGCCCTATAGTCTTCATTTTTTTCATTTCCTGCTTTAATTGGTTTCCATTGAATGCACTTGCTATATTAAAGTTTCCAAATATTA
This sequence comes from Aramus guarauna, assembly GCA_013400195.1. Classification (NCBI taxonomy): domain Eukaryota; kingdom Metazoa; phylum Chordata; class Aves; order Gruiformes; family Aramidae; genus Aramus; species Aramus guarauna. The sequence goes on from VXBL01009295.1 coordinate 331,408, forward strand.
GGATAAGGATTGCAAAATGGATAAACCATTAATTTTAGCTTGAAGCCTTTGTTAAAGTTTCTGCAATGCATTTGATGTATTTCAATATTTACAGTGGACCTAATCCAAAGTGTACTTGAGTGAATGCGTATAGTTCTATTAGTGTCAACAGACTTTGGAAATAAAGTCTTACATCAAACAATAAGTGAGCTGCAAAAATAAAGTGATCTTTCTCATAGAAATGGAGCCTGAGTGACCTCATCGTATAATGAGAAGATGCTTCCTGAGTATTTATTTTTTTTTTAAGTTAATCGAGAAGTATGTCTGTTTCTTCTTGGGGAACATTCATTTAAGTAGCATCCTTTAAAATTATGTATCGGTTGATCTTTCAAAACCAACTTCCCCAAAGACACTAGTGGAAATTCTTTGTCACAGCTAAATTACTTGGCATGTCATTGTGATGACAAAAGCCTACTTTAAGCCTCTTAGACATCACTCATTTTTGGAAATGAAAAGCCAAGGCTATTGAAAATACACTTTTTCCTTTCCAAAAAGCACTCAGTCACATACTTGATTCAATCTCTGCTCAAGACTCTACCTAAAATCCTTATGATACTAGTGGGATTTTAGATATGCTTCACCATTACCTTGAATGAGGTTATTTTGCAGAATGAAAGCCTGTGGGTAACATATTTTGCTCCCCATCAAGGTCTAAATGTGGATAACAGGCAGTACATACATACTGTCACTTCTCGCATTCACAAATGCATTGCAGAGTCACTTTCTTTACTGAGACCAAATAATACATAGTCATAGCATTACTTTTTTTGACTCTTTTATTTTTATGACATTTTGACAGTACCTGTGGGCGGATGGTGTTATTTCCTTTTCCAACATTGTGAACAATCCCAGAGATGCAGAGCGGACCAGCAAATCCAAGCAAGTCAGCCAGAATACGAAATGTGCTACTGAGAAGTAAGGGTCTTCCAAAAGCGCAGCAGAGAGCACGCCATATTGATCTGGATCCTTGTGGAGATGACGACCTTTTGTTCTGTTCAGAATAAAAAACTATGTAAGGATTATGTTATGTATTAGCCTCAGGTCTGATAAATTGTTGATATTTTTATAACTGCTTTAATTCATTGAAAACCAGTTGCAATCTTTGAGCTAGAAAAGCACAGGAACTAGTTATTTCATTTGTTTTTATAGATTTTATAGCATTAATTTGTACTCTCCTCCACGTCACAAAAAGAACTATTATTTCTTTCCTACCCTTAATAGGGATCAAATAAGTGTGGTGTTTGTGGCTTGCTGGGGGAGAAAGGAAGGAGGGAAAAAAAAAAAAAAAGGAGGGAAGGAGGGAGGGAGCTGACAGGTTTTGTGTTCCTAAGCACATAGAGCCTGGAAACCTAAACTCTTTCTAGACAGGATGCATAAGACTTCTCTTAAAGTCCTGAATACACTCAGTTCCCACCAGGGAGTCAAGCAGAATCTGAGCTGAGGTAGTTTTAGTCCTGAATTCTCCTACAGACAAACTGTAACTGAAATAACATGGAAAAAATAGCCCTGTGAGGCCTCATTAATACTGACTCTGTAATTGATTTATTCCAGGGTCTTTATTAGGAAGAATGATAATGGTGTTCTGTGAATATAGTCCACAATTGCTCTCCACATCAAAATAAAGGCCATATGGATTTTCCATGCATTTAACTAGTAATGTGCTTGACAAACATGTTTAGGTAGAGAAATTTCATTATTTCTATGAGGTAAACTAAGTATGCGATTTCTTTATATACAGAAACCTATGCTAATGGATACTTCATTTGCATCATATCTGTTTATGTAATTTTATACCATGCTCATAGCATAAAAAATAATGAAAAACATAAATACTGAGTAAGCAGATGGACATAATTCCATGCTCTGCGTACCTTCTGTGCTTCAAAAGCCTCATTAAGGCGAACGTAATTGGTCAGAGCTCTCATAGCAATGGGAAGCTTGCCTATGGTTTTCAAGTCTATTGGTTTTTTATGGGCAGTCTTGATGAATGTATTCATCCACCAGTATGTTCCCTTGGACAGCAGATTCACAAACGGCTGTAGGAATCGAACGCCAAGATCCTGGAGATCCTCAGGAGGTTTAACTTCTTTAGGAGTTTTGAAGAAAACATACCGCTGAAATTCAGAAAAAGTACCAAAAGAATCACACTAAATGCATAGAAAATAAAAGTCCGCAAAGAATAGGCAAGAAATAAAGGACATAGCTGATAATCAATGAATCAATCTCAGTTTCTCAAACATACTCAAGGAATTTAGGCACTGGAATTCAACCAATACAGCAGTCCAGTTTCCATGGTACTGAGGAAAATCAGAGGCATCCAGTCTAGAAATAAATCAGCCTAAACATTCACTATTACTTTGTTTATGGGATACAAATTTGCATACTTGTAGAAAAAAAACAACAAACCCAACCCTCACCTTACATTTCAAATAGTACAGCCCCATCCTCTCACTGGGACCTCTAGACAGAGCAACATGGTACACGCTAGCTTAGGCACAGCCCTGAGGCTATCACATTGGTTCATCTTCCATAGGGTAATGCCTGACATTTAGTTAGCTCAGAACATGGAGCTACCTGCGCTGTCCTGAACGGATCTGGGAAACCACTGAGCTAGAGAGTGCATATGGCATTACAAATGGTTTTATTGGCTTAAATGCCAAAAGAATGAGGGCAGGCTGCTGATGACTTCCTGTTGACAAGATAAAACTTTTTCAAGCGTTGTTCATTTTGGGGAATAAGAAGCCAAGTCTCTTAAAAATACACCTTTCCTTTCTGAAAAGTACCTAATCATATTTCATTCAATCTCTATTCATGACTGTACCTAATTCCTATTACTCTTAGTGGGACTTCTGAATATGCTTCTTTTCACCAACCACAGTTGGAGAAATAATTCACAGATCCTAGAAAAAATAGGGATTGGGTTGGGAAAGGCCATCCAGAGGAACAATGGGAATAGCAGAAGGAAGGGAAAAAGTACAGTAGGGATTGAAAATCAAACAAGTCAATATTCTGTCTTCTGGAAGAAGATGGCAAAAGGCAGGAGAAAAAAAGGTGAGGCCATTTCTGCTAGCAGAGAGGTTTCACCTTATTTTTATTTTCTTCCACCCCCCATTCATCCCTCCCCCCTCTCAGCAATGACCAGCTCTCTGTGCATCCCAATCCCTTCTGCAGCAACAAGATTGGATCTCCAAACTCTGCCATAGACACAACAGGCAGTAAAAAAAATCCACACTGTTGGCAAATTCATTCTATGCATCAATGACATCCTATGATAATTAAAACCAAACAAACAGAACATTAAAAAAAAAAGACAATAGGCAGTGACAGTTTTTTATTCTTCTTTGTGACCTATAATTCCACAGTGATTACATCTCATTTAATTATGCAGTTCTATGTGAGGAGGTTTATGAACAAGTTTCTCCAATATCACATTTGAATTTCTCTTTTCCCACAAGTCAATCCACTGTTTTCCATTTATGAGATAAATACTGAACATGCAGCATTGAGGTTTGTATTACTCTTTCTTTCAAAAAAGTTACTGAAAAGGCTGCTATTAGATATGTTTTTGTCCTAAGCTGTCAAATAAACATACAAACACACAAAATTCCCCAAGAAAATCATGAAAGAACACATATGTGATAGATGCAACTCAACATTGCTGATTGTGTTATTAGAAAGTGTTTACGTACTAATGCGAGGGAAGCAGTGAGAAAATTTACATGGAAAAAGTTTCTTTCCCTCCTGAGACTATGTTTAATTTCTGCATGAAGTTAAGTGAGGGACAGGTGAAGGGAAGAACCTTGGCATGTATCTATCCAGCAGTCTCCAAAGTCATCTCCCACTTTGGATTATGACTGCAGACACACAGAGGGGAAAAAAAAAAATCAGTAAATATCTGGGAGGCGAGATAGGAGTTCCAGTTGCCCTAGTAAATCACTTAATTTGATTGTCTCCTGGAAAATGAGAGATGTTATTTGTGTGTCTAAGATATTCCCTAATAGAGCAGCCTATTCCTTTCACTCAGTCTTCCCTTGCATCAGACATACTTGCTTCTGATGACCGAGCCTGTGACTCATAATAGGTATTTTTAAAACAAACTTGAAGAGATGAAATTCATCTTAATTTAACTACAATGGAGTCTGGCATTTTTTTAAATTATGGATTCATCTAGCCCAATAAAGTTGTGTTAACCTTTGATTCTCAAATAACATTTCTATTTCTAAGTGGATTTTTCTCTGTCCTTTAGAAATGCATTTCACAGTAAGTACCCAGAAAGGTGAATAAAGAAAAAAAAAACAAAGAAAAAAAACCAAACAACAAAAACCCCAACACCCAAAGAACAAAAGACAGGAGGATATTTCTGTGGTACTAACTTACCCTCACCCTGATGACATTGATTTCTACAGCTAGTAGCATTCCATATAGAACAACCAGGAGTCCTGTGAGGCAAAATCGAAGCTGAGAAAATCCAACCCCATTATCACAGAACTTTACAAATTTGATGGTTTTAGTTATGAAAGCTAAAGTCCAGTAGAACAGCAATGCTGTAGGGAGAAAAAACCAAAAGTTAATCAGCTCCACAGTTGCAAAAATATACAATAGCAGTATGAAATATTCATTCAGAAAGAATGCAACAAGAATATAGAAAACCAGAGTGTGACCTTTCTGATGTCAAAACAGAAGCCTAATTCAATTCCACAAACATGAAAATATTAAGACAATGTTAGTTCCAAATGCCTTTCCTATTAGATTTAGTGATATTTGGACAGTTTCACAAAGTGAAGTCTGCTGAAGGAAATTTCCATCTGTTGTAAACATGCGTCTGCATGATGACTTCAAGGGAGGGAGTTGCCCCACAAGTGATGGTGCCTGTGAATGATGCTCTTCAAATTTGGTTAACACTACAAGACTGCTACGAATTTTGCTTGAAGGAAAATTGATCTAATTCCCCCTGCAGATCTCTAGGATGTATGCAGGAAGAGATGTTAAAATATTTTCTCCAAACTACTCTATCGTTCAATGCAAATTCCATATATGTACTTAATAATGCAAATACACAGGCACATGAAGGAAGGATGTTCTGGCATTCATAGAACACAACTCTAAATAGAGTTCTACTGAACTTCTTGTGTAAAAGAGCTACTGTCAGTTATCAATAAATAATCCCTGCAGTGAGCTTGGTGATTTGGAAACACACTCCATGCCGTTCACCACACCATAAGCCAGCTCCTGTTCTCCATTCTTAAGGAAATACCTTATAGGGTTATGTTCTTTTACATGAATCTGTCATTGGTGCTGGATCTGCCATGGCGCAGCAGCTGGAATGAACTCTAGCTGCCAAGAAAAACATGGATATGCTTTCTGAGTGTCTTGCTATAAAAGACCAGAGAAAGTCTTCAACCAAGACATTAACAACTGTAAGTCTGCTATAGATATGGATAATCATCAGGAACCTGCACAAATTTCAAAGAATTTGTGATGTTCCAGGTACCCTGAGACACCCTAGAAAGCTCTGTGGGAATGTACTGTGGAGCTACCCTTTCCAAGCACAGCTAAATTCAATACAGAGAGTCCATATGGGATTTGGGGCTGCCACTCCTGCTTCTATGGAAATTTATCTCAAAACTCTGATTTAAATGAGGACAGTAAATGGAACAGTACAGGAGTACTCGGCATTAAGGCATTTGCCAAGAGACTCTATCTTCCTCTAAAATTAATAAGCCAGTTCGTAAGATGAAAGCACTAAGAGGTCAGGTATTTCAGCACTGTGTTTTAGTGGCTGATGCAGTTGCAGAGAGGATTTAAGAGGCATACTTACAGAAACCCTCTTATAAAACTATAACCTTCTTATGTGAGGCTTCCTACCATCTTCCCAACTTAAACTGCATCAAATCTAATCTCCTCATCCTGCTTCAGACTGTTTCCTACCTTTGAGGCACCAGTCCTTCCTGTTTGCAATATATCTGACTAAAATCTCACTTCATCCAAGAATACATTCTACATTGTTCTACTCCTAATGACTTTTATCTGTTAATTCTTGTATTTTGTCTCATTCTTCTTATGACAGGCTGAGAATGCATCTTTCCCAGCGCAAAGAGGACTTACACAAACATAGCAGACTGAAAAACTGCATCAGCAGAGGACATCTGAAAAAACAACCAACTCAACTGGTAGCTATGTATCATCATAAAATCATAGAATGATTTGCATTGGAAGGGACCTTCAAGATCATCTAGTTCCAACCCCCCTGCCATGGTCAGGGACACCCTCCACTAGACCAGGTTNGAAGAAGAAATAAGAACTAGCAGAGCCATTCTCCTATTTAGGATTTAAAGAAAGGTCTATATGACTTTTTTTAATTATTATTTTATTTGAAAATTCATTTATCTTTTACCTAAGAAGCATTATAAAGTGCCAAATGCAACATTCTCAGGTGGTAACTGACCTCCTGCTATTATACCTTCTAGAAACATTTGAGCTTATTTAGCCTCTCACTTTTGAATACAAGTGTACATAATCCAATTTGGCACATGTTCACAGGCCCCTCAAGATAAGGCTCCTTGGAAAATATAGTTATAGCTCTTTCTTTTAAGCTGTGATTTTATGATCTGGCTGGTGAGTGTATATTGGCTGAGATTTCTAGACATTATCACCAAGAACTTCCACTGGCCTAAACTGTCTAGTGATCAGACCATAGAGGCATGCTTTCATTTACTTGATTGCTTTAGAACTAGTCTAGGTGCCTGCAGCCTAAAGGACCTCACTTTTTCTTGGGCTGTGTAAGTGACCTCAACCCACAACACCAGGATGTAGATTCTCGCCTGGGGCCAGACCGCTGAAAATTAAGCGATGTGGAACTGAAACTGTTCCACACCTTTATTGGATTAAGCCTAAGATCTGAAAAAAAAATAAAAATCATGTACTTATCTGTATGGGATTTATTAACTAACTGGTGTCTGTTTGGAGAGAAATTTTGTGTACTAAGCAATAAGCATTATATTTAGATGATAACAGGAAGTTCCGGTTTAAACAATAAACTAATTTCAAGGGAATTAACTTCAATGCCAAAGTAAAAGAAATTTAAATTAGAAAACTAGATTACTGTCAAGAATGGTAAGGCAGGCCTATAATTATGATCGGTTAAATAAAAAGACTATTTTCTTCAATTAAAAAATTCATATATGTTCCCATACTACAATCCTTTTCAGATAAAAACCTCGAAGTCCTATTGTTATTTCATCATTTTCTCCTACTCTTTAATTTCTGAGGTTTACTTATCTATTAAACAAATAAATACTAAAAAAAATCAGATGCTACCATTCAATTACTTATTTTGAATGTCAAGAAAATTAGCAGATTTTCCAATTCAGTATGAATACTATTCTAAAATGTGTCCTGCTAAACTATACTTATGTTATGCATCCATATTGCAACAATGTGCAAAGAGCACTAAAATTAGCAGTATTACAAGAGTCACCTGGTAAACAGTGCTACACTGGTAAAGCTATGTTTGTTGAAATATAATTACAGGTCAAAACCGTACAGAGAAAGACAGATTCAGACCAGATGAAAGCGTTCCAATAGTTCAGACACTCAACTGGGATCCTGGACTCAATCATTAGCTTCAGAGAATACATATTCCAAGCTTTGTCAACTTTTTTTGATAAGAGATAATAAGAATGACTACTTCAAAATAGCTTACAGCCCGGGCATAAAGCTGAAAGGCAGGATCAGTACAGGAACTTTGCGTCCTTGCCTTGCATACCCCAAGGGAATGTGCTAATCCCCAGGTCTGTTATGGTATCTGCCTCTTGAAGAGCTACAAATGGACTTGGTTTCTTTAAGGTAGAGAGTGAAAAAAGATTAAAAACAAACAAACAAAAAAACCCAACCAAACCCCAAACAAACAAGAAAACATTTTCACAGGATTGGAAAATGTTGTCCTGTTCAGAATTAATGAACAGACCTTTAAGGGTCTTCTGCATTGCATCAATGAGAGCTTCCCCACTGGACTTTGTAAATTTGGGGTAAGGCTCTGTCAGCCTTTGCTTTATACGGCTACCAACTCTTTGCAAGTGTAGGCATTGATCCTGCACCTGAGACAGATGATGCCCTGCAGTTAGGTGGGACTTCACTGATGCTCAGGAGCAGCAGAAGGTGCCACATCAGGTCATTTACTTTACTCTGTGCGCGTGTAGTATTAGATTTCCTCTAAAACACTTTACTAATGAAGAACCTTCTTTTGGTTTCCTTTCTCATACATTCAGCAAAAAGTTTATCACTAACTTAAGCTTTTCCTTGTGGTTCCCTTTTACCTCATTTGTATTAGGCTCTAAAAGAAAGCTGCTTCATGGCCACACTGCACTCTAGTGGGTTGATAGCTGAGTATAGGTATAATTTAACTATCTCATACTGGGCTAATTTACATAAAGTTATCATCACCTAGTCCCAGTTGTCAATACAAAGTAGTTGCAATTAACATTGAAAGATTACAGTCCTCACAGTTAGATAACAATAAATTTGTGCAGTCAAGAATAAAGGATGGAGACTTCCAGAAATGTCTGTCTTAGGTTCTCCCACAAGCACAGGACAATGAAAAGAAAAACAAAGCCAAAAATAAAAATCAAAGACCTTCGGCTTCTGAAGACTTTGGATTAAAATTCAAATCAGATCAACTAAGTGGGAAAGACTGTGGTAGTCTGATTTTCCTTTTTTGCCTAAGAGTTAGCTATTCAGATCAGATTTTTCTAAAGGACCCTATTCCTTGGAAGTACTTGTGAAATGAAAATTCATAATTATTAATGTTTGTACCAATAACACTTACTTAAGTGTTGGTATTCACTGGTATAACTGTTTATTATTCAAGTATTGTCCAGAGCTCATCCAGCACCCGTGCTCTAAATGCTGAACAAAATTATCATAAGAGAGAAATCTCTACAGAGAAGGGATTATGCAAAAATGGGTAATCAACTACCAGCCATAAATTTGTACTACCCTTCTCAGTGACTTAATAGCAGCAATGTGGTAGCAAGACTAAATTATTAAACACTGCATTATACATGAGAAATGACAAAAAAAGAAAAAGCCAAGAAAATCACTGCTTGCTTTCCATAGGTGATTGTAACAGGCTAGCAATGCTTTCCTGGGACATAACATCTAGTCCTGTGAGAATTAAATAGCCTGTGTTGACTTATTAAAAAAGTAACTAAATGACCCCATCTGGTTATAAAAGGCAAAAAAGATCCTACTTAGAAGGGCACAAGAGAAAAAGCAGTCCCAAATGAGAAGACGTAAATGTTGCCAAGCCTGGAGAGAAATCTGAAGTTTTTGAATAGGAATTTTTTTTTTTTTTTTTTAATGGGAGTTACAGGCTCCTTCTGCCGAAGAGGATACTTGCTTACGACAACATGCAGTGCAAAATAAGCTGCAATATTTAAAGGCTTTCTCAAATCCAGTTGTGACTGACTTTTTACCACATGACAAAACCTAGAGCAGAACTTTGATACATAGAGCTACAATGACACAAGACAAACCTCAGCACGATCCATTACTATGGAAAAACAGCTCAAACAAAATTTGATGAGCCAGGACCACCAAAGAAATAACAGCTAACAGGATGACTAAATATGTAGACATCCACAGCCTGCAATCTACTTAAACAGTAGAGAACACATCACTAACTGCATGACTGTCAGCAGTAGTGGATTTTCTACAGCTAGCTACAGTTTATTTACAATTTTTCAGAAAATACACAGTATACTAGGTAGTTCTTATACATAGTATTTTCCATTCAAAAGGTCTTAAAGCGGTTTACAAAGAGAGTTTTAGGAACAGGAAGCAGGAACAAGCAGGCAAAGTAATATATCCAGGGTCATACTGAAAGTCAGTGATGTCATTCATTTCCCTTGACTCCCTGCATATTTCAATAGACCACACACACGAAGATGCCTTCGATCTTATCTCACGCTTAAATGCATCATGCTGACAAGCAGGGGGATTTGGATAGCTTTTAGAGTGAAGGATTTGATGTGCTACTTTTCCCACAAAGCCAGTTTTTCCTAGAGAAGCTTTTGGCCTGTTGGACCCGTGAGAACACCATACAGAACACTGTAACAAGTTAAAAGTGTTGAAAACAATCAACTGTTTCAGGAACACTCAGAACTGAGCCTGGTAATGACAACCAGCAGACCAGAATAAAGGTGTAGCTTTATCCATCCAAGCTAGCAGAGAGACTGCAATGACCTGTCACCGAATGAGCAGGCACACAGCACCACGATCACGCTTCCAAGTCTTGTAAGTTGTGCAACATACCGATTAACAACTTCGGGAAATTGGATGTTTCGATATTATGGTAATAGACAACCGATGTGATGGCCGCCAAGAACGCCATCCCAGCTGGCATGTACAGGTGTAAATGGCGTGATTCTGAAACCCTTAAAAAGAAAAGTGAAAAGCTATTAAAATCAAAACCTCTTAGCTATTCAAATGTTTCCCTTTGAATTTATGAATTGTATCCTATACCCAGCCCCGATGTAGGATTTTCTAGAATGAGTTATAGATTAAAGCTCTCCGATTTTCAACTGGATTTATGCTCCTAAATCACACAGTTAGATTTCAAATTCCTCCCCTGTGCCCAGAATGAAATGCGTCTTCTATTTCCTACAGAAATCAATTGGAACGTTGTTTAAATTAGGATAAGCAGCTCAGCTCCAAAATGAGAAAAGTTAATTTAAGCTAAACTAGTTTGGGAGCTGTCCATCAAAATATGTAGATAAGACCAACTGACAGCACAATTTAAGATTTTTAACAGAAACATTTTGTGGAAATGATTCATTTTCTTTTTTCCAGTTTGGGAGAAAAGACAACACCACGGCATGGGAATTACTTACAGTGAGTTCTGTTTTCAGTAAAGGCAAACCAGCAAACAAAATGTAAACCAGGATCACACACCCTTAAGTTTTGTCCTATAAAGCAAAACTCTCCCGACACTTTGCTTCAGGTAGCAGCAGTGGGGGTGCTGCCAGCTACAGTCCTTTGGGAATATGGGAACTGTTGGCAATGGTTTGTGCAGAGGGGGGTAGAATCAGGTTTTCCCCCTCTAACATCCTACTTGCCCTCTTCTCCACCTCACCTTTAGTTTCTTTCACAACAGTAATGGGGTGTCCCGTGCTGCCAAAAGGTACAACTCTGTCTCCCAACCAACGCCAGGAGAAGAGGCACCAAGAGGAAGCCTTCAGGGCAGAAACACTCAGGGAAATTCACACCTTGTCCTCTGAACCTCATGGAAAATAAATTAGTATCTCTAGATTTGTTCTGGCTGCAGCAAAAGCTACCTTTTTATAGTTTGGAGAGACAAAAGGGGCTGTGCTGTCAGGGAACTGGAGATCATCACGGGACATCACATGCCTGAGAGCAGAACATCCCAAATGCCTAACAGATCCGTAGGAGCTCAGGAGGACCACTTCCTTCATCTGTACTAGGAAAGGAAAGCCCTCCCTCACATGGACATTGAGCCATGATGATGTGGCATAAACACTTAACTTTTCTTGTTGACAGTAAGTTGTACGTGCATACAGCAAAACGAGGGAAGATTCTCCGGTCTCTGAATTCCTAGTAACACCAGGGTATTTTGTACAATAGGGCTCGATTCTCAGCAAGGAAAAACAAGCAACAGGAACAGATTTCTTCAGACAGCCTAAGCTTCAGTAGGTAACACTGCAGGAGTGGGAGGCTTTCTTAAATGTATTTATTTCACAGACACAAGTTGCTGGAATTCCCCTATGTAACCACATCTCCACCAGGCTGCGTCTATTGCTGAGGTGCCAAAGCCTTTGACACCCAGTTGCCCTCAGAAGGGCTTACCAACATGGTGCATTTTGGTCTCAGAAAGCTGAGGAGTCTCAAAATCTGCTTTTATCCAGTAGAGCACTCCCTAGCCTGCTGAGTGCTCAGGAAGCACAACTGTGGGTTGGCACTCCCCCAGTACAGCTAGGAGCTTCCATTCTCATCAGGTGACACTTAACAGCAGTGTTCTGAGTCAAGTGAAAAAGCAAATAAACATAATGAGAGGGATCGCTAAAGAACAAAATAAAACAGAAAACTCAAGGGAGGAGAATTTGCTTCGAGCATCCCACACCCTGATAACTCCAAATAATTATGAGAAAAATTCTTTTTTAAAAAACTGGCACTGAGAAACATCCTATTTATATATGTTTAAGAGAAGTTATAATAATAATGATGATATCAGCTTCTACAGCAGAATACTGCAGTGCCTTTCACACTGGTTGGTGGTTATACAAATGGCTGAACAGAGAGGTTTTGTTCTATTTAACTTCAACTTTACAATCCTTGGGTTACAAATTTGTAATAGTTATGAAAATCAGATCTTTCTTTAGAGGAAGATGATCATAGGCATTATTACACAACATTAGCCTTTTTTGATGATAAATCACTCTCCTGTATCACTTGTTTAACTTGAAATAATTTTTCCCCACAAAATTACTGTTTAAAGACATCCTAAGCTGAATAACAGATGATGGAACACGCTCATATAGCGTGAGCTGCTCTGCTCAAGGTAACAGATCAGACGTGCTGCACAAACATCAGAAGAAACTCTCCGGGGTGTAAGGCCAGTAGATCTACGGCTTTGATTAAGATGAAGAGAACTCAGTTTGCAGGGAATGGTATGACCTACTGACATGGGCGTTCTGCCTCAGCATGGACTGCGGGACTGGGTCCTTGGACATAAAGCATATCATGAAAGTGTCACCATCTGCTTGAGTTGTTAGGATTTATCTATAATTACTCTTTGGAAAGATAGGGTCATTAAGCTGAACTAAAAATTATTAAGGTCAGTCGTGTGTGTGTGTGTACATGCTTGGAAAGGTCTGTGGAATTTCTGATACAAGGTCAGTGGGTTAATCACCAAGAATACAGATTTCATGTTTATAACCACAAGGAATATGTTCCAGATGAGAATTTAGACAGAGAGAAAATACCTACCCTGAAACCTTTAAAATGCTCAGTACTATCAGGAGAAGGTAGGCATACACTTACCCATCAGACACTATGCCCTCTGCAATTTCACACACCAGCACAAACAAGAGAATAAAAGTCAGTATCCAGCGTAAATTGTGGCCAGGAAAATGAAGCCATGTGCTATGATGTATATGTACTTTGGAACTCTGACTTCCCCATCCTAAACAGGAAAAGACAATTATAAAGAGCTTTCTTAACAACAAGAGCGACATACAAAGCTCCCGCAGATGGAAAAGTATATGTGTAACAAACTAGTGTACTAAAGTTGGCACAACTGTGTTGTTAAATGTGCATGTATTTGAACATTTTCAGCACTGTGTTCTCATTGCTTCATTTCATACAGAACATCAACAATGCAAACAGAACACAGCCTTAAATTCCTGTACTTTTAGCAATGTACTATCAAGTAATCACATACGTTAAATATTTTCAAATATATTAACAGTTTAAATGAACAAATGAACATTTTGACAAATATGCACAAGCGCTATGATACATACACTTTTTTTTTCCACTTTAACACAATTAAAAAAATGTACACCTTATCTTACAATTGTTTTTTAAAGTAACTCAATCTCTTGATCTAGACAAAAATTAGCAATACTAACAAAAGCCAGGTAAAGAACAGATAACCCTGAACAGTTCTTCAGCTGACCCTGTTTTAACAGTTGTGCTGTTATTTCGGCCCCAGACCTTACACGATCAACAGAAGTGTAAAAAAAAATAAATAAATCACACGGCTGGTGCCACGGGTACCTAGAGGACAGACCAGGCTGGGCAGAACCGCACTCGGAGCGGTGACAGCCGCGTGTGTTAAACCACCGGGCCACCTACCGGCACCTCGGTTTTACGTTACCGAAGAGTATCCGCTGCAGATAGCGGCACGAGTGACAACAGCCGAGCAGCCCTCCTAGTTATTACCAGTAACGAGGAGGGTTGTCCGGCTGCCGTCACTCTTCAGTAATTACAGGGAGTATTATTTGATAAGGTAAGACTTATTTGCCAGGTTTTCTGGTTTTTAATGGCACGTTTATTTTTGTTTCCCGCGCAGCTAGTTAAAACCTGCAGGCAGACCCTGCAGCAGCCTCCTTCAGCACCCAGCCAGCCCCGACGCAAGGGTGGGGGGGTCACCTGCAGGGAGCCCCGCAGGCTGCTCCGCCTCGGAAAGCCCCCGAGAGAGAGAAACGGGCAGCGCTGCCAGGAGCGGAGAGAAGCCCGGATAGCGGGCGGTACGGGCAGCCTAATCCGGGAGAGGCGGTCGCCGGAGCATCCCGGAGCTCGCACCGCGTCCTAACACCCTTCGCAGCCTGCCCGCACGGCACGGAGGGCAAGGCAAGGCCGAGCAAGCCGGGGGCGGGGGGAAGAGAGACAGCGAGGCAAGCCCGCAAGGCAAAGGTGGGGAAACACGACACGCGCGGCACAGCGGGGGAGGGAAACCCACGGCAAGACAAAACGGGGNCGGCGGTCGGCCCCGCCCTAAGGGCCCGCCCCGCCCCTGGCGGCCCCGCCCCGCCCTAAGGCCCCGGGCCGGCCGGGGGAGGGACGGGCCCGGCGGGTGAAAGGCCCGAGTGCCCGCTGCTCGGCCCCAGCCTCCGAGGGGGCCTGGGGAGCCCCCGGGGGGTGCTCGGGCAGCGTCCGGTAGAGATGGAGTGCGGGACTGCAGGGAGGTGCGTCCCTTTCCCGGCACGACTAGAGAGCAGTGCAAACCCCCCGTGGCAGCCCTCGGGTACCTCAGAGCGACGTAAAACAGTGTCTCAGGTTCCTTGGGGGGGAGAGAGAGAACTGAATCAGTGATAACAGAGGAACTATAGATTACAAGAAGTATTTTTTTAACCTTGTCAGCTTTGCGCTTTTTTCCACTCTGATGAAGATATTATTAGATTGAATTGCGTAAACAGCTGTACGCCTGTCGTCAAAGGAGACTTCAACATCATATCCTGAACAGCTATTACACTCCTGCTTTACCTTTTCTTACCCTAAAATGAGTTCAATCCTAACTTTTTTTTTTCCCCACCGAGACTGTTGCAGTCTGAGTATCAGACCATTAAATTGAGTGGATTCCTCATCACTTCCTGAGCAATTTTATGTATACCAAAATAACCTATAAATCAAACTTTTCAAATCTTTTTGTCTTGAGTAGAAGTTAGGCTCAGCTGAGCCAAAGCCAAACAAAAACTCTCATCAAATACCCCCATGCTGGGGGACAGCACTGGAAAGTAAAATGTCACATCAGAAGTTTGAACCTGGCTTACACTTCCAAACACAGGTTGAGCCAAAGCCTGAGATTCAAACATCTGTGTTATTTAGCCATGAAATACTCTACATTAAGATTTGCAACCTAATCCTTTACCTTGGAGATCCTTTCATTCCCAGTTATGCTTAGCCATTGCTTAGCTGAGTATTTAATACAGCTTGCCACATCCTACAAACAGAAATGCAAACAAATAATGCTGACATATCCAGGCTTAACTCTTCAAATTGCAAAAGTGACAAGTTGGCTAAATGCCTCTTAGGAAAATGACCCTATGAAAGAAAGTTTTCCTTGTTTTTCCTTTAATTATCAACCTATGGGTGCTCAACATAGAGAGCATTTGATTTCTAGGACAGACAGCTCCACTAATAGACCTGAAAATTACTTTTGTCACGCTGCTTTTATTGATCTTCCTGTCAGACAGGAAGAGAGAAAAAGTAAATCGCTGCATGCAGCATATTATTTCCTATATAAGGTCTTTGGGAGTTACAGCAGTGTGATTAATAATAATAATTAAAAGAGAACCCCCAAGCCAAATCCTGTGTATATGTATTTTCAAATGTTAAAGTTACACCCACACTGGAAAGACTATAATTATTTTAAGTTTTGGACAGAACCCAGCATTCATCTGAGCTTCTGGTTAGGCTCATCTCTGTTATCCTAATAGTTATTTAATAAACAGTATGTGCAGTTTACACGCAGATAATTTTAAAATAATTTATATTTAAGTACTTCCCAAGGCCCCAAGTAACAGAAGGGCTCTACATTGCAGATGAACAAATAGCAGCAAAGAACTGTTGACAGTTTACACTCTAGAGACTGAAATCATGGGGTAAGATTTGGGGGAGGAATCATCCTCACCTTCACCGCGGACAGAGAAGTAAATACAGAAACTGAAGTTTGCCAAAGCCTCCAAAGGAATCTGAGAACTAAGCTCAGATCCCCAGCCTCTGAGACCATCTACCTTTACTACAAAGTGTCAATCACAATCTCTTAAAAAAATTATTTCTCAAACAACAAAACATCAGGAGACCCCATAGATTGGAATTTGAAATTTAGCTTTTCAATGGTTTTCAAATGCAGCCAAGATTACATAGTTAACACAGTGTTTTAAAATTAGTGGTCTCAGTTCAGGTCCTACAATAGATACGCGCCCATCACAGAGCTAAAGTTGAGTCAGAAATGTGTTGGCAACCTGAGCAGAAAGGTGATGCATTAAGTGGGGAAGAGTCTTGGATTACAATTAACTACTTAGTGAAATACTGAAAAAAAACCATGCTGACAGAAATAAAAAAAAAAAAAAAGGCAAACAGAAATTGGTAAACTGAGCATTCTTAGCAATAAACACACGTGTGCACACACACCAACTCTTTAAAGAACTCACACTTCCAATAACAATGCCACAATTTTGTCCCTGCTGTACCAATGAAATCAAGAGTGCTGAATTTGGACTAATACTGGTTTTGCTCACTAAAGCATCAAACCACAATTTCTTTTTTTACCACAAATGGTGAAAAAGCTATTCTGTGACTTCACAAAATAGTTCTAAGACAGAGTTTGATCCTTGTCTGAAAAGCTTAGATGTGATCGTCTATGGTGTCAAAGGACTGAATCTACTTATCCAGTCTATCTTCGCTAGTCCTGCGTCTAGTGGACTTTGGAGCATGTCACAGAGAAATAGTTGTTTTCTCAAAGCTGCATTTTTGTAAAGCTTTGTGAGAGCAGAATTACTTCTCAAAGTACAGAAAACACACAGAACAATATGAAACCAACAGGTAGAAAGCTATGCTTATCTGCGTGTTGCAAATGCCACCTAACTTCGCAAAAGTGTTTTCCTCACTCTTTTCTGAATATTTCCATATCACAAGTAGTCAGTTTTCCAGAATTCCAGAGAGATAAGAGCAATATTTTTAATTCAAGGAAAAAATCACTTTTTGCGCTTGCCTTGGAATTTGAGTTTGTCTACAGGATGCAGACAGGTTTTAGTATTTGCAGTAAAATATTGACACTTCAGAATTTAAAACCTGATAGCTGTTTTTAACAGAATATTCATTTAAGTGGAAGTTTTCATTTTTCTTTTGTACAATTGTCATTTGTTTCTTGCTCCTCTTATTCAGCTGTTTTGCACTGACCTCTCTTTCCCAACAGTGCTATGTAGGGCAAGTAGTCTCTCCCTAAAAATCATGTTTTGCTACAATGGATCACTCTGCAGGTTTTTGCTCTTGTTTGCAACTAGAAATACAGATATAAAAGAAAAATAAACTTTTGAAAATTCTGAACAGCCACAGCACATATTAAAAATTAATTAGTTAGGCATATAAGCTTAGGCATCAAGCAGGAAAATTTCACTTTCCTATGTATTGTAAAGCCACCACTAGTTGGTGCAACTTACCTTGTCATGGTGTGGTGGCTTGCGTGCCTTGTCGGGCCAGACCAAAATGTTGCACCCTGGCCCTCCAGGTTGGGGGTTTTCTTTTGGGCTAAGAACCCAACCATGTAAAAAACAAAATCTGTTACAGAAATTGCAACAACACTATCCCACCGGGTTCGATGGCATAGTGTTGTTGCAGCCCTGTGCTCCTCGAGGAGTAACAAGGACCAAACAACAACAAACAATGTATTGTAAAGCCATTAATGGGACAAAGTATCAAGAGGAAATCTTAATCAGAAAGAAACCTAATAAAGCAAATCCTTATTGGGATTTAGAGTTTGCTAAACAAGAGGTACTGATCTATGACTTTGCTTAAATTCCACTCTTGGAGGCGGAAAGGGAAAGCAATTTCCATGAACGGGAGGAAACTACCAATATTTTTCAAAAGCACATTTGGAAAGGTTCAGAGGAACAAATTGGAGAAAATCACCTCCAGAGAAAACTTATTTTATTCTTGTCCAACAAAGAACTCCATTCTATCATTTCATAGAAGATATCATTTAACAAAGCAAATGAAATTTCTTTGTAAAAATTGTCTGAAGTACTACTATTAAAAATAGTGCAATAAGCATAATAGTGCAGAGGTTCACAAAAATGGCTGGTTTTCTCTAAATAAGCCTTATTAATTTTTAATTGCTGTCCCTCATTAAAATTGAAGAAAGAACTTACGAGTAAGTAGATCTATCTTAGAGCAGAAACAAAACACAAGCTCTTTGTTGGACAATCATCTTTAGGCAAATAATTAGATAAGTGTTTTAGATTAGAACAGCTTATTTTTAAGTGTGTACCACTGAGTTCCATTGAAACTAATGAATGGGAACTCTTCTGCATCCGCTTGTGACATCATCAAAAATAGCAGCATACATATTACTGATTCAAACTTTCAGTTTGTTTACCATATTTTACACAGTGAGAATGGTTATCAGTGCTGCTTCTTTCCATTTGATCTTCACAGAATGCCATTCTCCTTGAATCATCTATGATCTATACTTAGGTCCTTGAATACTCTTCAGGCATCTTGTGGCTTCAGCTACATACATGACCTCTCTCATTAAGTCATTTTACGAAGCACATTTTCCAACATACAGCAGAACATTCAGGCAGTTATACTTACTTGGAACTAGCTCATCAGCTGAACTCTAGCTTCCTAATTCAATACAGGCAGAGCAGTGCTGACTTGGCCATACCACATGGCACTTGAAACCTGGGGAAAAAGCATGCTTTCCTCTTCTCTCACTCTGCTTTGAGGCGTTAAACAAACACTCATGCATTTGGTGATCTCTGGAAAAGCGCATAGTGAATCACCTGAAGGGCTGCAGGCTAGTTTTCTTACTAGTGTGACCTAAGGATACACCTGATGCTCCACTGCCCTCCAGCATCGCTAGGATTCTTCACAACAGCGAGGACAGTACGCTCCAGGTACAGCGCTTTCCTTGCGTGACAGCACTCTCCGTCTTGCTCTCCCTAGGCAGAGGGGTTACTGTCACGCTCCTCTGGGCATCCACTTCTCATCTCAAAAGCAGCAGCAGCTTTTCAGTAAAAAGCTTGCTTTTCCTCTTACCTGCCTACTTATTTACTCCACCTACAGCTCTGATTCATTCTATAAATATTTTGGAAGGTAATTAATTACCCCAGCTTCAGTTAGCTTGGTTGGTGCTCAACACTTTAAAATATTTTAAACTGAGGCAACCAAAGCAGCAATAATTTTTGAAAAATCAGGCCTACACCAACTTCCTATTCACTCCTGACTATCCTTGTACAGAGGTGTACTCTTACAATCTTCCTCATGATCTCACTGATCATATTGTGCCTTAGTTGATTTTCCAGCATTTAAACAGTTAATATTTTGAGTGCTCCCTGTGTGGTACTTGTAGAACAAGTGTTGTGTTTTCCTCAGGAGAATAAGTTGAGTGCTGTGGACTAACTCATGCCAATAAACAACTCGCGTGCTGGCTCCAGTGTGGTATCCTTCAAGCAAATGTTATTTTAGTTACTGATTCAGTTAAGCGCCTTTATGGTGCTTGCCTTGTATATGGACTCTTGTATACAAAAGATTATTTTGCCTGTTTATACTACAAGAATCACACGTACTAACAAATAAACACATAGCCAGCATTAATTTCTAAAAGATAACAGGGCTAAAAGTCACTGGCCTTTCTAGGAACTCTTCCAAAACCAGAAACCAGACTAAAAACTAAGATTTGAATTGTTTGTTAAAGATTATTATAATCAAAATCAGCTACCATGTTTCCTTTTCAGGATGAAAAACAGTTTTCTATTCAGGCACACTAGAGAGTTGTAGTTAGTTGATTTGTTTATTCACACCTGGGAATTGTTCCAGGTTATCCTCAGTTTATCCAGTGGGTAAAATCAACATAACTATTAAATTGGAGAGAACTTAAAGCTATCAATTCAGACTTGTATTTGGAACATGTTTTTCTCGTGCCACTATTTGACAAAATGATGCAAAAAAAATAACAAAGTGTTGCAAATTACTGAGGTTTTGCACTACAAATTTTCCTTCTATTTATTTTTAATAGATTGCAATGTAGCATTTATTCTAGCTCTTAAAATTAAATGACAACCAAAACAAAAAATCACATTGTGAATTCATTAAAAAAAAAAATGAAAAAAGAAAAATCATGAGTATGCACAAAAAGCTTGGTCCTGTATAGCCACGACTGTTTATTCCCTGTTGTGATTTATCATATAACTAATTAATTTTCAAAGGCCTATTTCAGGAAGCTTTCTTCTGGAGTTCAGCTCACATGCAGAGTACATTTGGGATTTTCAGAGACTCAAGGGAATTAAAACAATCAATACCCATACAAAATACAAAGAAAATTAATTTACTAACTTTCTACTTACTAATTGAACTCCTAGCCAGCGGGAACTTTTTTCCCCTATAGTTTTGCATTTTTTTCCACAATTATTTTAACCCAAAGCTCATTATCTCTTGGAGTGGTACAGTTTTGTTTGTGTATAGCAAAGCGCTGTACCTGCATTTGTAGGTATCCAAGCTTTGCGTGCGAGTAACTGTAGTCTGTGACACTGTTACCTGGCATTAGTAAATCTTGGATGTTCTCACTTATGGCAACTGGCCCACAGCCTTAGCCTTCAAACCAGCCAGAGACCCTCTACTCTTGATAGGGATTCTTTATACTGTCAGTATTTAGGAGAATTCAAGTAGCTTTTGTAAAAGAGGAAGAAAAAAAAAATAAAGGCTTCACAACTCTCTCCAGTAATGAAACTCGGCACTACTCTTTGCTCTCTCTAGCAGGAAAAAAATACTTTTTTAATATTAAGTGTCCACAGATCCTGTCCACAAATTTGTAACAGGAATGAGTTTGAATATCAAACCCTCAAAATCAGTGTACACTGTTAATAAACCCCTTAACCTGGGCAGAATAATGCAGCATCAAGGGGGTTAAAACTATTTGTAAGTTTGGGTAACATTAAATTAGTATTTTTGACTGAAGAATAGAGGGAAAATTCTAAATAGGAGCAAAAGCAACTGCACATAACACCATGGTAATCTTGTTAGTACATCGACAACTGGCTACACTGAGATGGGCCAAGCTACCAGTCCCTGATCAACAAAGAGTTTGTCCTTGGAGCCAGGGCAGGAGAGTCTCTTGTTAATGCCAAGGAAACCTCAGCGGTTCACGTTAGTGCCACAGGTCCTTCATGCTGTCAGTAACACAGAGGGCTTACCTCAGGGAATGATTCTGCCCTGATATTTTGAACTCTTACTCCACTCTTACAACTAGGAATTCCTTAACGGGCTGAAGGAAGGGGTGGGTGGGAGTAACGAATGTTCAGGTTAAAGTGTTATACAGTGCATTTACAAGTTCCTTTTTTTTAAGGGTAATAGAAACAAGGGCTTTGTATAGCTGCAGCATCCCTCTAAACTTAGTGTGGCAGGGAATGGGTTGAAAATAGTGGAGAGAGATTAATTTCCAGCAGCATTTAAAATAAACTACTACAGCTAATCTTATTCCTATGTAAAATTGTTTTCTCTACGAATTTTCTTGAAAAAAAGTAAGATTTAGAGGTAGGACAATGTTTAAGATGTATCAGGAGTCTGATGCTGAGTAGCACTTATGTGCACTATTATCATACAAATGGCAGCAAACAAGTCAAGGTATCCAGCTCACTGCAGGATGTAAAGCAGCTGTAGAACTCTATAAGAACTGCTCTCAGGAAAGTATGAGCTATTGGTAGGAATATTATGTACCTAAATATGAAAACTCACATTCTAGTTTTAAAAAAGCTAAATAAACTATTCTGGTTTAAAAAAAAAAAAAAAAATTGAAAAAGTTGGTGTTTTTCAGACAATGGTTAGAAAGAGAATAATCCCTTTTCCTTCAAAAGTAATTCTCCCCTTCAGCACACATATTAAATTTTTGCTGACTGGTGGTAATGCAATGCTAAAGATAATGCTTTGCATTTTACATCTCAAGAGAGAAGCCCTTTTGTTGTAGAAGGTTTTCTGGGGAAAAAAAAAAAATTAATCTGTTTTCTCAAAGTTGAATGTTTTCTTTTCATAACAACATATGTTCCACTGTTTCACTCTATAGGATTAGTTAAGAAAACAACCCTGGCTTGCGAGCACAACATTCAATTTGCAGTACGCTAAAACTGTAAAGGAGCTTCAAAGTTGCACACAATTGGGATTGATAGAGCTAAAATCATGCTGAGGATATAATGAGAATTGGTAGGTAACATGAATGAACATTTTGTTTGGTTTTATGATTTTTAGAATAAATAGGTTATGAGACCAGTTTGTAAAACATGGTAAAGAGAAATGCCTCGACAGGAATTAATTTGTAGAGAGTTTGCGGGGTCTCCTTGGTAGGAGCCTGATGCCCTAACACAGGTACCTCTCAGCCTAAGTCCATGGCTCCTCAGTAGGCACCTGGGCAGCCACGTGCAGGCACACACACTCGGTCTGCCTACTTGATACCACTAGTGGATCTATCAGAACCACTATGCAGGGTGCAATTCCCAGACTCTCATCTTCCCTCATATATGGAATTATTCCCAATTCTCTCTTTTTCTCATGGTTGTAAGTAGCCTGTCTCAGAATGCTTTCCCCAGGCTATATTTGTCTTCTGTGATAAGAAGGCAATACAAGCTAGCGGAAACTTTCTGCATGTCTGCATTTTAGCAGTCCAAATGTGAAGGGGCATGTCACGTGCTGAGTCTCAGCCATGGAAGTTTTTCACGTACAATCATCTGCTGTCTGTTTTTCATCTACAGCACAACAGCAATGCAGTGGAGACAACAAGAACAACCGCATCCAGCTGGAAAGCACTGGCAAGTGATGATTTTCTCATGTGTGCCAGGGATACACCCTCAGAACGTGTTCAGTGTAACTGGGCAGAAAAAGTAAAATTGCTTTCTACACATTGCCAATCGTGAAACTGGTCAGGGCTTCTTTAACAAATGCTGAACTGCCTGTTCTTTCAGATAGGGCATCACCACATCATAAGAGCAGCACTGGCTGTTTCCCCATTTATTTGTCTTTTGGGCCATGAAGGCTCAAGATACTGTAAGATAAGGAATGGATCACACTAGCATTAGATAAAAGC
The DNA here is from genome assembly GCA_013400195.1 of Aramus guarauna. NCBI lineage: Eukaryota > Metazoa > Chordata > Aves > Gruiformes > Aramidae > Aramus > Aramus guarauna. Next base: position 354,761 of record VXBL01009295.1, read on the forward strand.
CCTGCTCTCTTCCACTATTGGGAACATATCTGACTACATTGGTTGTTGCCCCATGATTAAGAGATTACATCAATAATAAACAAAGAATAGCTGAGATTTAATCCTCAAGTGTAATCTGCTTTCTAGGAAAATGGTGATATGCCTCATATATATAAGTGCCTTGCATTGTCGTAGTGTAAAGAAGGGTAAGCATTTTTTTGTCCTCTGTGTCATTTATAAATCTAGCCACTTTTCTCCATCTATTTACTACTGTGTTTTAAACATATCTGTTCATGTACACATGGGTTTAAATATACCATTAGAAAAGGCAATACTGGGTAATTTTATCATTGAGAAGGTAACTCATGAAGTGCTTCAATTACACAACAGAAAAAAAGTCTCTGCATCTGTTTGTCTGCTAGAGGTATAGAAATGTGAATATTGACATAGTTTAAAAAAAACAAACACAGCTTTCCTGCAGCAGTACAATCTGGGATAAATCATTACAAGTAAGCCAGGCAACTTAGACTCAAATAACTTTTCCCTGTGAACAATCCAACCAAAAAACATGCTCACTCCATTTTAATCTGTCCTATGAGCGTTACATAAATTTGTCACATTCAAGTTCTCTACTCCAGGAAGAAAAGAAATGTTATAAACTACATTGTACCCACCTGTTAACTCTGAAATCACTGTTGAGAATTTTTTATGTTGGATGGAGAATACACTTGTTTCTGTTTGTCATCCTCTCAGTTTGGACTCCATGTCTTGATAAATTGCATGATTTGCAGACCACAGTATGCTACATGCACTGACTTCTTTATAACAATGCTGATTTATTTGAAAATAGAAAATTTGCCCATACTCAGAAGTATGAGACATGTAATGGGGAAGCTGCCTTCCCCTGTGTGAAGAAAAAGCAACTTGGAGTCAGGAGCTCAATGAACACACCTCAATCATCTCAGTTCCTTCTATTCTCTTAATGAGGTACAATCTGTGCACGAATGGCTTGATGTCTGTCCATTGTAAGTGATTGCACAGAACCGGAATTCTCTCACCCAGCTTGAAGAACTCTTCAGGTTTTGATTCCTGCTACATATGTCACTCCTTTGCACTAAGATGGAGCTGCCTGAGTTTCACTAAGGAACAGTATGTAATTTCTTCTATCCTACCAGACTGATACTTCACATTGAAAGATCTTCATCACAATTCTTTGCGAATAATCAAAATGGAAACACGCGTCTCTCTCCTTCTGTCCTTCCTTGCTATTGGAATTGCTGCTGATTAAAAAGTGTTTCTGCGTGTCTCGCTGAAAATTTCAGGTTTTAATGCTGGGAGGGGAAAGGAAGGTAACAAAAAAAAAACAAAAAACATTGTTACTTGAAAAATTGTATTCTACTCAGTTTCAGAGGATAACCCTGGAAAGCTATTTCACCTTGTCAAGGAAATACTTATCACAAGATTTTAATCAAAGATTAATTTGGTGCCCAGTGTTTCTAATTGAATGTTTTCTATCTAGTCTTATTTACACTCTGTTAAGTGGCATTAATGCTCAAAAGTCACAAGCTGTGCCCAGCATGAACATGGGATCTTAGTCCCCCTCTCGCTAAAGCATCCACAACTGCTTAGGTGAAAGGCAGAGGGAAGAGAACAAAAACTCAGAGAAAAAGTAATTTGAAACTTTTTTGGGGTGTGTGTGTAGGGTAGCTTTACATAAAGAATAACCATTAGCAACTTTCCCTCTCACTTCCCTATTGTTTAGAAAAGTCCTTGCCCTCAAAAAAGCTGTCTGATTGCTATCTTATTCAGTTTATGTTGGGAGTGTCTCAGTCTCTCTCTCCCAAACTTTCTTTTAAGCACCATATAAACAAACTCTGTTATAGCTATTGAAGACTAATGAGTTCTACTGATGTCTGGAAGCAAAATGGTGAGAAAAGATAAGAGGAGGACAAGCCAAGAAAATGGGTAGTGGGAGCTGGCGGGAGGAATAACCTTTAAACATTATTTGAGAAAATGAACTGAAACTCAATATGAATACTAGAACCTCAGCATTAACAATAACAACCTTCCACAATAAGCATCTTTAGGGCTAAGGCATCCTTTGCCTTCAGATTTTGTCTTCAGGCCCCAATCCAGCAAAGTACTTAAGCCTGAGTAGTATTACTGAACTCAACCCATGTCAGTGGGACTGGCTCATATACTTAAATTTAAGCATGTACTTAAGTGCTTTGCTGGATCAGAGCCTTGCTTGTTCAAGTCTATGGTTACCTTACAAGTGGGAAGTTATCTATCAAGCACAATTACCTTTCAAATGTGTAAGGGATATCCATTGCTAATCATGCAGCAAGTTTTATGATACTGGATGAAGCAGCTATCTGCAGTACATCAGACTCCTTGTTTTTATCATGTGGATAGTCCAAGTTGAACATTAGACATTCAAACTTGAGTATCCTAAAGCTGCCAGTCTGCAATGTACTTGTTCAAAATTAATTCCTTAAAACTTCCTTTCAGTGATTGTTACACTAATAGTTTAGCACCTTCATTGGACATTATCATACACATCCAGCATTACAGTCCAGAGAACTTTTTCTTACCTGTAATTCATGATCCTCTTAAAGCTGAACGTGCTTCACATTTCAAAAAGTTCCTTTCTAGAGAACAGAAGTCTTATTGATTGCTTTTCCTATGTCTGTCTGCACTTTCTCTTTCATCTTAGATGCTTTCAGAGAAGATCAAAAATAGCTCAAGTTACCTCGCTGTAAATATCGATAGACCCTGTGCACCACCAAAGTGCTGTACTATTATCTGTTTCCTCCAATAATGCAGCAAATACAGATCTAGTAACAGAGGAAAAAGCATTCCAGCAGAGGCCCCCAGTATTCCAGCAGTGTGCAAAGTTTTTGCTGAGTTCCTTAGGAAGAATGAAAGAAAACATCCTAGTCAATCTCCGTGAAAATAATTTGCATGACTTGTGAGCAGCCCACCTGGAGCCTCCTCAGATTTCAAGTCTGCAAGAAAGGAATTTTAGAATCTGCTCCCGAAATTTCTGAGAGTCGGAAAAAATCCCAGAAAAACCCTTAGAACAATGGCAAAAGATAACATGGGCAGAAAAACACTGTAGGACAAACTCAGTATCAGGATCAAACACTTATTAGCTTATTGTAAATGGATAGTAAGGGATTTTAGACTCATCAGATTTATAATTCCAAGGGCCAGCTCCTTACAGATAAGACGCTGGCTTCCCTACACTAGACCTGGCCCTTAGATGGTGTAAAGGTGACAGTTTGTTCACATCCGCACAGATCCCAGCGGGACATTTCTTTGGTGAAAGGTGGCTAAGAATTCTACAGTAGCTACCCTGAGTCTGACCCTGCTTCATCAAAGTCAACATACAGCTAAAGCATACAGAAAACACGTATCAGCTATTGTGTACCAAGCTCCTTACAACCAGATATACATCCTTTGACATGAAAGCAAGGTTTTCAGTCCTGTTTTTAAGGCAGGAAGTTTTATAACAACTTCTTCATATTCAGAGGTTAAATTTGCTATTTGTGAAGTGCTGAGATTACTTGTACGTGTGCTACTCTAATAGATTAAAAAAAAATCTTATTGTGTGTATACACATATACACCCCTCCTTTATGTATATACATTTGTTTGTAAATAGAGCATTTTAAAAAAAAATATCATAATTTCTCTGAAACATACAAGTTTTAAAAGATGCCATTCATATGATAAATAACGGCTAAATTATGAGTTCTTAAAGGGGTAGTATGGCAGTAATAAATAGATCAAAAACTTCCCAATGCTAACATACATGAATAACAATGGTATTTCCTATCCTGTAATGCATGTCATGGTTCTGATCCACAAGGCTTCACATTTTTTTGCCTGCACACAGGCACGCACAAGCTCACAGAGCAGACGTGAAAGTCACAAGTCTCTAATGTAATTCATGCTTCAGTTCAGCAACTGTGAGGGTATGCTGAAGACCGCGCTGTGACTAACACAGCCAAGAAATTCCTGAGAGAATAAGAATGATTGTTAACAGTTCTGAGAACCTCTTCCTCTGGGTTATTATCCCATAGAGAGAGATAGTGGGTTTTAGCAGTCTTAACCAAACAAACAACTCTGAGAAACTAGATATATTCCCTCTGAGACTATAGCAAATGAAAAACAAAAAACTATCTTATGTTAAAAGAGGTCTGAAGCATTCATGATATGGTCAGTGAAGTACTTGGACTTCTTCCTGCTTTGTGCATCAGGTCAGAGTTTCCATACTCCCAAAGGAAACTATGCATTGGCTGAAAAAGAGAGAAAGTCCCATTTACCCTACTGTTACCTTTTCACAGCCGGTTTGACTGAACAGGGTGAGGCATGAGCACATGCAGCGACTATATTACTGCCACCAGAAAACTATGCAGCACAACTCAAATGGGCACCTGTTTAAATGACTTACATCTGAGACACTCGGCTCACACACACCAAAGTAACTGAAAGTTGCTTGACAACTCTATTTTCTTGTAGCTTTCTCCAAGTCCTTGAGCTAGCTGGCAAATGAAAGATGTGATCCAGCCCCAGGGCACTGAAAGCCAGAAATACAGTAAAAAGTTACCTGACTAATGGCTTAAGATCATTTTAAGATTTCAAAAGCGTCAGCCTCCTTTTTTCTACCACCACCTCCTTACATTGCCTAAAGCAACTTTGCCATCCTGAAGCCGGTTAAACAAACTAACACTTTCTTACATACATGAAGTAATGAGCAGTAACTATTTCTTCAAGTCCCTCTCATGCATTTTAAGCTGTATCCAAGCAAATCAAGTTAACACAGTAGATGGGGAGAAGAAAGATAGTTTTGTGACTAAAAAGCAAGGCTACAATTCAACCATTGGTACTCCCACAGATTTCCCAGCTCAGTCTTCTGTGCTCCTTTTGTCTCTGAAAAAAATAATACCAGTAAAAATATTTCTAAGATCTAACCTTTTAAGTTTTCTGTGTTATGTTTCTTAGTCTGCTGAGACAGTGATTAGCACAATTAAGCACTGATTGCAGGCTGCAGTTTATTACCAGTGCCTTACTGTGGCTCTCTATTTGCTGTTACATAGCATCGGAGCATCCCTTAAGAGAACATTTGATAGCATCACTCATCTATCTGCATTGTCATACAGTCCAGATGGTTGCAGTATGTAGGCAACCAGGAACGAGAGCAGCAGGAGGAGTACATCCTGCTGCAATTTTCCCTCTGGTGCTAATCTTGATGCATTTGGATTAGTCTGTTGGTTAGGAAGCCTACAGCTCTGGGTAGATGCACCCAAAGACCTAGCAAACAAAATAAACCAGAGCAGCTGCACTCAGAAGCTTGCCAATTATCAAAGGGCCATATTTGCCCATAAAATCCTTGGTAAAAGATTATGCAGCTCAGCTGAGTGACATTTCCCTGCTGTGCAGTGTGAATTTTCTTCTGAATTTCACCAAGGCAGAATTCTGTTGCAAATAGGTCTGTTATTAAAGATCAACTCAGAAATCTGTGTACTTCAGCAGATTAACTATTACTATGATGTACAAACCCAGAGACAAAGAGGAAACCAGACTTCTTCCATTTGGCAAATGCAATTTTATTTCTAGATTAGTTGTGAGAGTTAAAATTTTAAACATTCTAACATGTGTAGCCTGCCAGACACACTAATTGGCATACTGGAACAATATTGCAAATGAAGAAAGTCAACATACTTAATCATCTCCATATAAGTACAGATTTCACAGGAATATAACTTATTTTTCTGTGTTACAGAAAGGAGGGTTTCCAAACCTTGGAAAGTCAAGACTTCAGAGGGAATTTCTTATGCCAAAGAACTATAAACTGGCTCTCGTTAGTCCAGGTAAGAAAAATTTAAACACAATATGAAAAACAGAATACGAACTGGCAGATACAAGGAAGGAAGGCAATGACATTTCTAAGGAGATATCTTGATAATATAAAGAAATTAAATAAGTATGATTACAGTTGTAGACTTAGTAAAGTCAGGTTAGTATAGATTTTATGGTCTTGAGGAATTTATTCAAATGTATAGTCACCAAGAGCAAAAATGTTACCCTTAGTGACTTCCTGCAAAGTTTAGTCACATATATAGCCTCACTGAGAACCAAGTACGTAACTGCAGACTGTGAATCACACCCAAATTTTGCACCCATGACTATATGAGGGAGTAATTTTTGCCACAAATACAAACACTCTGTAGTACAACCGTGACTACACATAATGACTTTATCTGTACTACTTGCTAGCTATTTACTTTGCTAGTAGAGAAGATTCTTTATACTGTATAAGCATCACCAAAATTGTACCTTATGATGCTAGCACTCCTGATATTACTAGTCCTTCCACCAACAGGGTTTTTATACTCAAAACAACTAACAACTGAGCAATAGAAATGGGCATTAAAGAGTGCTACAAGAATACAAGTGAGAACAGAAGTTACCTACAGACATTCCCATTTCCTCATGGAAAAATCACTATGTACTGAGTAAAAATATAATCTTTTTCACACCCAAACTGGCCTGTGAACGTGTAATCACAAGTGTTGCATGTGGGAACAGACATCTGTGTTCTATCTTCATTTGTCATTTTGGTGTCTATTTCCAGGAAAACTGGAAGATAATTTTCAAAATTCGGTCCCCAAAAAAAGAAAAAAAAAAATAAAAAAAATAGATTGAGTTCTCACAGACCAAACTATGGTCACTGGCTGTCCTTCTCAATGATCTTGCAAAAATTTCTTGCTGCATGTCTATATAATAATTTGAAATTACTCAAATTACCTGAAGAATCTGAAGTCTCTAGTTCAATTTACAGGCCTGACTGTTCACATTTCTTTCAAATACAGATGCATTTCATGTGGTTATTAATTTCCTATTAATTTATAGAGCAGCAGGTTTCTACAGGGGCAAGAGTTCATTTCTCCATTGTAGTCTTCTTCAAAAAAATGTCCTGCAGAAAAAGAGATAGTGAAACAGATTCTGTCAGCTGTAGTGCAATTTTTAGTCTTTCTGGTAAGCACAGTTTTACATAACTAGATCTCAGTTGACTCATTTTGATTTGTATTAGAAGTAATAATTGAGAAGAACACAAATACCCACATGCAACAAGAAATCTTACTTTGGTTGTTCCAGAGATCTATGATTGTACTTACAGTAATTATAGCGTAGAGAAACCATACACAGTAAACTGAGTTTGTGACAAAAGGATAATTTTGGGACAAACCCATTGTATAGTGACAAATTAACACAGGCAAACTTCAGTGAAAAACAAAAAATCATGAATACTTGTTTACAGGCACACTGTCATCTAATATAAATGGAAACTTGTTCTTTGGACAAGCCTTAAAAAGGAAGCAATTTATAATTACTTATATATTTATAAATTCAAAAAGCCACAGCAGTGGTCCACAGATTGGGGGGGAGGGTGTGTGTGTGTAAAAAATTAATCCTACTTGTTTAGGCAGGACCTATTTTATTTTATAGTCTGTCAGACGATAAACCAATTCTGCAGAGGACCTCTAAGGGACATGATGAAGTAGAAACTAAATATTTATATTTTAATAGCACAGGCATGGCAAAAGCCCAAAGAACACTCCAGCATGCCAGGAACAAAAGCAAGCATGGCATGCAATGCACAGGCAGGCACATGCTGAAAAAATAATGCAGCCTCACAATGGACAGTCATGTTAACCCAGGTGTGGCTATTCACCATGAGGGAACACTGCAGTGGCTACAGCTGCAGGAGATACCCTTGTCTGTACACGGGTGCACTGCCTTCAAAAACCTTTCTGTGTGTGTTGGGACTGACTGTTGATGAGGGAATAGTAGGGCTAAATATACAGGATATGAAAACAAAAGTAACAGTGACAGTTATTTCTTTGCTTGTTAGTTTATGCACAGGTATTAAACACAATTTTACAGCAATCTTCAGTAAGCGTTAGCCAGTAAAACTATACTGATTTACAGCAACTAACACTCTAATATTCTACATAGAACGAGAGTCTGGGTTAACAGTGACTATGAAACTGTCTTCTGCCATTTTACTTGGTAGTAAGGATATCTTCAAGTCTTTTCCATCAGTCAAGCTACAAAACATTGGTCTTGCTTTTGAAACTGTTTGTCCCAGGTAAACCAAGTTGTATCAACTTGATACCTCTGTCATGGATTTTTCTATTTCACACCTATGCTGGTTATCTTTAAAAAAAAAAAGGACTTTGTGACCATCACAAATTGCCAAGACACCCAAATCACTTAGCTCTTTTGAAAATTTTACAATTAGGTTGGCTTAGACAAGGATAGTAATGGCAATCTAATAAAAAAAAAAAAAACAAACCCCAAAAACCAACCAAACAAACCAAAAAACCCCCCACAAAACCCAAAAACACAAACCAGAATTAAATGTCTGGTTGTGGTGAATAATGCTCTTGGACTTTTGTTTCCCCAAATTATGATCCATGGGACCACAGTAAGTGGACTGAAGTAAGCAATTTCTAAAAAATAAACCTACCCCCAAAATTCTCAAACTTTAAACCAGAAGTATGAGTGTTTGGTGTATACACCAATTCTGAGAATCACCATTTTGAAGTCTGGGAACCACTGCTGATGCATGACAGTTACTTATAACTATCAAATTAGCAACCATGTGATGCAGAAGGTTACACAGTCTACAAGTAGTAAATACTTGAAATATGTCTGATAAAAAAAGCAAACTGCATAGACTATTGTTACTAGCTTTTTAATCCCCAAAGAAAGAAAGCTTATGCACTTACATTTCATCATCATATTCCTTTGGAGGTGATGCTGCAATGACTAAGTCAATCCAATCCTGAAAAAGAAATGCACAAGCAAAAACATGTACTGCTAAATACTGCTTTTAAAGACGGTTAGTGGATCACCATGGAATATCAGACAGACAATCAGGAAGACAATCTATTCCTGGAAAACCACAGGGAGCAACAGAAAGATCTCTGTTAAAGACTTCTATAGGGAGACCATTTAAAGACTGAGCCATTTGACTTGTAAAGAAAAAATTACTGGTCTCACAACAAGCTTTTTAAAATAACTATTCTAAAAATCATCCTGTATTTGATCATCTTAGCAATTAACACAATTCTTGATGAGAACACACTCACTGTAGCTGAAGTGCAGTGTTACTTGTACATTAAAAAAATCAAAGATAAGATAAGCTATTTTCATGAAATTGCAATCAGCTTGCAAGTCATTTTCAATATCAAAGAGCGATTCTACAGATAAACATACTATAAACACTCAGAATGTAATGTGTTTGAATACCAATCTTGACATGTGGCTAAATGCCATGAACTTTCACAGTAAATTACATGCAGGATTTTCAGAGATGCTCTATATCAATATCTTCTGCAGATTTCAGCTCACTTTGGGAGCACAGGGCATAGCTGTTACTTTTGATTTTTGCAACCTTATTTGTGTTGATACGGCAACGTCATGAAAGAAAAGTATGTCATATGAGCATTGCAGGTAGAATGAGAAAGTATTCCAGGTTACTTACCCCACCCATGTTCCAAGCTTTTGCTAGAGTTGCCTGTGCTTCTGCCAGCCTGCTGTCAATTAGTATCTTGCCATTTACAGCTAGTATTTCATCCCCTTTCACTATGCCTCCTGGTGAAAAGACCAATATGGCATACATACACGTAAGCAAAAAAAATTCTGAGTCTTTTCTGTCCCATAGTTGTGCAGTAATGAGTATAACAAAATGTGTCTTCACTAGATGTGAAGGCTTACAATAAAATTGACATAAAAAAAAGACAGTTTGCTACAGGCAAAAGCAAAAGGAATTTTTATGCATGGAGAAGCCACACTAATCTCTTATTGATCACGATCAGTAAGAAACTAGTTCAATAAGATTTTCTGTAGTAGCAGTGTGCCTGTCTGGATAATCCATCTATACAGCTTAGAAATTGTGGTTGATTGTAGGCTGTTAGTACTATGAAAACGGCAGCATTACTTAAATACCTGAAGTAATAAGTGGCATTTGTCAAGGGTTTGCAGGACTGTCATTCCTTGGCAAGAGCATGTGTAACATTTAGTCCTTAGAAGTGATTTTGAATTTCTAATCTGGAATGAAGTACAATTAGCTAACTGGATTTGAAGAGGGGAAAACACAGATTGTAAGGGGATAGCCTTAGCTTTAGGAGAGCCTCACAACAGTGAAGAGTCAAAGAGGAAAAGAGTATTTGAGAAATCAAGTGGCTGAGATGCTTTCCTAGCAAGAGTGACTTGAACTTAGGTGCAGGTTGGGACAAGGGCAGCAAAGACAACGTAAGGAGATATTGTCCTGGTCATCACCAGGGTTCTCAAGGAAAGGATGAGAGATGCTGGCCACCAGAAGCAAACCCTGGATGCGTTGATATGCATATTTTTGTGCCTTCCAGAGAGCTAAGCTGTTAGTCAGAAGGCTCTGGCCTTTAGTGGGATTTTGGGAGTAAAGCCAAGTGTTTTACAAAACAAATTACTATTGGAAATAGTATTAAGAACAAACCTAAGCAGTGTAGTGTAACCATGGTCTACTAATTGCTTTGCACATGGAATTACTACAAATGTCACTGCTTGGAAATTGTGAAGTATTTTGCTTTCCTTAATTAACAGAATACCCCAGAGAATAAGGCGCTGGGTTTTTGGTGGGGTTTTGTTTGTTTGTTTTTGTGGTTTTGTTTGTTTGGTTTTTTTTATTAGGAGGTGCGAGTGTTGTTTTTTTTCCTTTTAATATGAGACTGGAAAAAGCACCCTTCAAACCATAAGCCTCTCTCTGAGCTGCATTTAGAGCTGAGAACTTGGCTTCCTTGGACACTCTTGAGTGTGCCTCTCAGTACTAGGCATAGCTATGAAGTCAGCTAACAACTCTCAGCCAGCATAAGGAACCACTTTGCAGCAGAATTCAAATTCCCCTTTGTTACTCACCATGTTTGTCTGCAGCACCACCCTCATAGATGGCAGACACAACTATCTTTCCAACTGGAGAATCAATTCCTCCCTCAACTGCAAGGTCTAAAGATCCTTCCTATTCAAAAAGAGTTTTATTTCAGAAAAGGCTGTTAATTTTTGCCATCAATAGGAGCTTAATCTTTCCTTCTTCCCAGTATATGGGACTGTACATGAAATGTTTACACGAACCCTTTAAAGATCAATCAAATAATATAGTATTTACCTTTTTAATTCGTAATAGCCGTACATCTTTTCCCATAATCTGTTCTGGGGTAAACTATGAAAAGATATAATGATTAGTCACTTCCACATTGGAAACAGAAAACAATTAGGCTGATCTGTGCAGTTTATTAGAGAAAAAAGGACCTTTCCCTCCTCCAAAATAGTGTTCGAGGAAGATCAGAACACCTGATCACCTTTTCCTGTACGAAAGCTCCCTTCCAACATGACTAGTGAAGACAAAATATGCAAGGCCCAGCAAACCAACAAGCAAAAGTCTTACCCCCTCCCAGTCCTTAAAACCAAGGATGTGTTTTTTCCAGTGTATTTCACATTAAACATGAAACATAGTTGAATTCTCTCCTTACCATTGAATATGGATCAAAATCTTCCAAATATTTCTGGAAGCCCTGAAAATAAAACAATAGTTAATTGTAAAAACATCAGGCTCATGCACATGCTTAACACAAACTCCATTGTATTTATTAGTGAGAGAACATACAATTCTGTAAAGCTATGAAAAAAATAGTAAATGGAGAAAAGCACAGAAAGGTAGCAAATAGTCTGTCCTGACAGTCAGAAAACTTTTCAAAACCTTATGACAGATCAGAAGTTTGAGGTGGTGATACTACAGAGCAATTTTGAGGAAGGTTTATCAGTCTGTCAGCTTTGCAGTTCCTCTCTATACCTGAGAGAACAGAAACAAATCTTGAAAGCATCACGGGCAGGTATGTTCTGCCATACTCTTCGGAGCACCCTTTCTTGGGACTATTACCAGTGTGGGCACTAACACAAGCAGAAACGACAGGATCCAGTTCACCTGTCAGCAACACTACTGCACAGTTTGTGGGTTTTAGGACCCTCTTCCAGCCCCCTTCTCTCCTCCTTTCTATGGAGCTTCAGGGAGTTGGCTCCATACCACAAACAAATGCAGGACAAAAATTGATTTTGTTTTCATATGGTTCTGTGGAGGACTTAAAAGTCTTGGCAGGGTCTGTCTGAAATGGGGAAGACAATATTGCAGCTAGGTAGAGCAAGTTTTAAGCTTTCAGAGGACCCACACCCTCTTAAACTTTCAAAACCTAGTGCATTACTCTTTTCAGAACAACACTGCAGGCAAAAACCAGCAGGAGTCACCTTTGCTGCAAAAACAAGAGTTCCTTAGTCAGGAATTGGGAATCAATGGTGTTTGAGTGGTGGTTTCTTGAAGAGGATTAGGAGTTACTAGGTGAGACTGTATGAGTGATGCTGGAGATTTATAAAAACTCTGCACTTATCCTGCATGCTAAAGTAAGGACCTCAGGACTTAACAGAAATCTTTACTGAGGCACATAGGTGCTGTATCACTTTGGTGGTTTCAAGCTGCAATAACCCGGGGATATGGGAACAACGCAGAACCACACAACCCTTCACTGGCACAGCAGACAAGCCAATATCTGACACAGGCCAGCAGTTCAGTGCATGATCAGGCTTGATATATTTATTACTGCCCTCTTTTCTACTGGATCCATCTGATGACAAAGTCTATTCCACTCTCAGACTCAGCTAAACCTTTTTCCACTTGTAAATCAAATGTACAGCTTAAGGTTCCTCTAGTATTTTTAAGGGCTGGCTGTTAAATGACAAAGTTGCAGCAGAAAACACTAATGCCTTCTTCTGTTATCTTTATCATCTCTCTCACTTGCCTGTATAATTTTGAGATGACTGTGAATGATCCTCTGGGGTCAGATCTCATCATTACCACCACTGCCTCTGGCAAAGTCGGTGAGCACTACTACACAGGTCTACATTAGCAGACTCTCAAACATACAATAGTGCTGCCCATTTGCGTAACCACACTTACACAGATCATGCAACAGTGGTGCTCGTGACTCTTGCGTGGACCAGCAGTCATTACACACAGGCATACTAAATTATACAGTGTGAACCCTGGCTTTCCTGCAGGCTGCCTCTGTCTTCACCTTTCCCCTGAGATCAGAAGACCAACTTAAGCCAATCATGTCCTCATTCTGAGTTTCTTCTGTCTCAGAAGAAACATTTGGAAGGGTTGAAGCAAGACTTTGTCTCCCGAGGCTCCAGAGAGCTAAATTTTCAGGGCACAACTGCAGAACTTTTGCTTACTGCCACAATTGTTGTTGGGTTGGTTTGTTTGTTTTCATAGGGTAATAGGTATTAAAAGCATCTTTTGGGAATAGGCATATGAGAGACCTTATTTAGCATTTAAATTAGTATGGGTTACATTACATCTGTTAACTGCTAACTTTGAGGAACTAAATAAATGGCAATTTGATCACAGATTTCACAGATTGCAACAAGGGTAGAATTTCATCTTGGGGAAAAACAAAACAAAACAAACAATCATTCATTTACAAAGTGTATTAATATTATGACTGTTTTTTCTAGAATCGTAAGAGAAACAATTTACAATGATAGCTACCTAAACTAATAATAGTTTGAATAGCTGAATTTGTATTGATCTTTGGAATCACGTCTGAAGTAGACAACTATGGTCTTGGAGCAAGCAACTTAGAGGAAAAAACTCTAATCTCAGCCAAGTCACTAATTCATTATGTAATCTAAAGGAAGTCATTGAACTTTCTCTGTCCCAGGTTGCCCTCATGAAAAACAGACGTTGCCCTTGAAGAAAGTTTTCCTGGGAAAATAATTTTTAAACAGGAAAAAAACCCCACCCTAAAAACCCACAACAAAAAAAAAACCTTGCAAGTGACATGATCTGGATCCAATCATGTACAAATACAGCTGTGAAACAATAAAGACATCTGCTGAACTGTAATAAATCTGCCCAGAAGTGGGCATCACAAATTTGGAAAGCAGACAATGCACTCCACATCCAAGCAGGGACTAATGAACCAAGCAACACTGAGTGGAAATCACAGTGCTAAGCCTACCCTCCCACTGCTTGGGACATCTCAGGCAAAAGAGCTAAGACCATTCTAATCCTTTCTTGACTTACAAGAACATTCACAGGACTGAACATAAGTAGAATTTGGGACATTAAAATGTTTGATTGTACTGAAACAACTATCTGTCTGGACTTCTACATGAAATGTAAAGATACTACTTCAAAAAAGAACAAACCAAAAAAACCACAAGCAGCTAAGCCAATGATACTGCTCACTGAAGTTTCCAGCATCAATAGTCAATAGCAATTGAGACCAGACTGAAATAAACAAAAAAAGAATTGAGAAACCTGTGACCAGATGTAACAAAATTTTCCAAAAAAAGACATTTACTGACAACACAACTGTTATATATACAGAACATACTAACATTCAATGGCAACTGAACATATGTATCAGATAAATCCAGCCTTCCCTTCTAGATCTAGATTGAAACTCATCAAAAGAAGAAAAAAAAAATCATTATTAATCTTAATGGTTTACCACTCAAAAGCTCACACCATGAGCTCACAACTGTGTGCCAACATTTTCATATAATATGGCAATGCATCTAATTTCAGTGTTTTTAACAGGAGCAGAGAAGTTAAGCACGAAGTTCACTTCTTCAAGGGACCATCTATTGGACCACCAGTCAACCAAAAGAGGAAGAGATGAAAACTTCATCACTATGACAGAGGAAGTAAAAGTAGTAGTAATAAAAGTAGTAATACAGCAGAAAAATCCTACACAATACAGAAAGAATATATGAATAAGTGCTTTCCACTACCAGTTCCTCTGATTTCCTATCAATAACTATGTTATAATAGCTCTATTTGTTAAGCCAAGAAGATATTTTTATTACTGAAAGCATTGCAACTGGAGACTACAAGAAACAAGGAAATGTTAGGAATATTAAAAAAAAAAAAAAAATCAGTAATTTGCCTGTATCAGCTCAGTTATCAGTGTTCAACTGTCTTAAAGTTTACACTAACCATATAAGTAGTCACAGATGGTTCAACCGGAAGGATTAACTATCCTCTCATTCTTCATCTGTCTAGACTAGTAGAAGCCACAGGCACACACTAAAAGTTTACAACAACTAGCAGTTTTCATGCACTAGAGCTGTCTTCCATCCTCTGCTTTAGAAACTGACAACAGGATTAGAAAGGAAAGTGTTAAATTTATGATCAGTCAAAACAAGAAGAATCACACAAAACATGGAAAATGTTATTTTACTTGTTTTTCGTTAGATCTAAATGATGAATTGTAAACCACCATCCTTTTAAACATCTCTTGTGGCTGCAAAAGAGAGAAAATTGCCAAACCAGGTATTAACTTTTTGCTGTAAATAAGTGTCGCCTACTCACAAATAATCTCACTGCTTTTTTGCTCTTCTAGGGACTGAATCGCACTTGCACTTGTGAGTGCTTGTTCCCTACATCATTTCAAAATAAGAGAACACACACAGTGAAATAGCACTCAATACAAAGAGGAAAGAATTCTAGAGAAACTACATAAATAATGCACATTTCCATACCACAAGATTTTTTAAAAATATTTTCCATGGTTCCTTTTATCTCTAATTTCTGCAGAACAGTGCTGGGGTCTCTTCTCCATGATTTTTAGAAAGAATAATTGGAAAAAACAACAACAAAAACCAAACCAAAAACCCCACACCAAACCCAAAAACAAGCCATAGAAAAAATGCTAGACAAGTAACTTCCAAAATATTGAAAAGTCATGATAAAAATATATGTTATACATTTAATTATACATTGGTCTCCTAGCAACTTCCTATACTGAAAGGTGAATTTCATTATTAAATTCCTCATGAAGTTGACACACTGGAAGAACAGATATGTGTGTTTGGGCTCATCCTGAAAGAAGCAATTACCTAAACACCAACTACTACTATAGGTTCATTCTACATAAAGAAAAATTCCTCCGGAATTTAATTAACTTATTTCTGAGTGGTCTTGCTTCAATTTGGATATCTAAAGGAATTTCACAATAACGATTAATTGCTGCTGGATTTTATTTTACTGTGTTGAACTTCAGTGATTTTAATCCCTTACAGATTCTGGATTTTGTGCTTCCAGTGCATTAAAAAAAAAATGTATACTGTAGTTTGGAATCACTTAAAATGCAGAACCTCTTATTATGTTACAAAAATTTTCAAAAATAAAATGGGCTAAAAAAAAAAAAGTATACAAAACACTCTTCACACCCTCTCCAGTCTCCACTCAAACCCCTGCATCAAATCAGGTACCATATTTGAGTCTTTTGAAACAAAACTAGAACAACTTTCTACAAACTAAACTATGGTATTTATAGTTCCAAACTCAATTTGCTTTAAAACAAATGACTATATATCAGCTTCATTACTGATTCTATTAGTGTCCTATAGTCCTAACATTAGTTGAAAAAAATATATATATAGTCCTGAGTTAATGAAAGATTTGTGGTCTGCGTTTAATTAATACAAAGACTGAGTTTTTGTCTTGAAGGACTTTTGGGCAAGTCTGGCAAGATTTTCCACAAAACTCTTCAGCCCCTTTCTAGCCATTTCGAAAAAAAACTTTATTTCCTTTTCACCAGAGATGGCTTTGATACAGCTATGGCCAATAATAACTGAAATTTCCAGTCATCACACGTCTTACCACACAGTGCTAAGACCACACATCTAAACACCTGTCTGAGGTCCCCTGAGCACAGTCAGGCTTCAGATCTTGCAAATTAGAAGACAGCTTAAATATTCATTTTTCCTTTAAGAAATGCTGCACCCAACCACAAAGGAGTGAAGGAGGAAAAAAAAAATAATCTTTAGTATACTTAGCAAGTGCATCAAAGTCTTAAACGCGCACAACAGGATGTTTGCAATAGTTGGGAGAGCAGGTACTAGCGTTCATGTTGGTTTTGCTTCTCTGAAAACCCTAACACTAAATCGTAACAATCCTCTCCTGTTCTCTGAGCCAAAATTTAATTAGCTTTGCCACAAGTGTATTTCCAATTCACTCTAGTATAGCAGAGACAAACGGTTCATACTGATTTTGACCTAGAGCAGCCCTAGGCATGCAAGGGCACAATCAATGTTCAGTCCTGACCCATCATTTCCCTGTACATGAGAACAACTTCATTTTCATGAACTGGGAATTCTGACCAGAATTCAGTTAATATGAAGACTTAAGTCACAATAGAAACTTCATTGTTCCTATTTGGCCCAAGTACCTTCCGGATAACAGGAATGGTTTACTCATTCTTGCATTTTCCTTTTATTCTTATGTTCATGCTTTTTATTTTCTTTACTAGTGAATTGCTCAAGTATAGGCTCACTTGATTAGCTGTTTGAATCAAATCCATCAAGATCAGTTTCCAGAGTTTGGTACTGAAGACAACTAAATTCAGATAAAAATTAAGGTATAAGGAATTATGTGCATTATGTCATATTAAGACAAAAAAGACCAGAGTTCCATAACGTTTGTGAAATCTAGCAAGACAAGAAATAGGGTAGCAAAAGATACTTTCCCTTTGGTGATACTTCCCTAAGAGAAGATGAACAGATCCTGTATCTGAATCATTGACTTAAATAAGGAATACTCCTCAATCCCAGCTCCCCCTCCCAATAGAAATAATTCCTTCTGCATGAAATCAAATTATAATTCTAATACACTTTTGGAGACATGCAGGCACCTCCTTGTCTGTTTTGTCAAATGCTGGCCTTTTCATTTTTTAACTAATAGAAGTAGCCTCCCTCTTTATGTTGGTATCCATGCAAGCGTTTCTCCACATACTGCTGTGACTTCATTGCAGCCAGGATGAGTAATCTTTACTGTATTATGTCATAAAAGGAAGTAAGAGGTCACAAGTCTACAGAAACAATTTATAGACTGATGTTTCTCTCAAAATCCTATCAGAATATTGCCCCCACTGAAATTGTGATGATCTAACTAATATAAGGTAGTTTGGGAATGAAGATGATTGGTATCTGAAACATTTTAGCAGCCTTGTGATTTGGAAAATGCGCATGCATGCGTAACAAATCATAAGAAATTTCCCTATACAGGTGGATCTTACTGACAATTTCTCAAACTAATTGTAAGCAGTCAGGAACAAAAAACCACACAAGCAGCATTTTCAGTTTGTACCAAGACTCTCTCATCACAGATAATGGTATTACTAATTTTGCAAACTAGTTTATATTTGCACACCAGGCATTTATTTTCAAGAGCTGGATTATATTAACTGCAGATCATGATTTTTCTCTGTTCATTCCTCCCCTAAGGCGTTTCAACTTGCTTAGAGATGCTGGATTACTGAACCACAATCAAAATGAAAGCTCCAAAGGTCCAATGCATACAGCTGAACAAAATATCTACACTGGAGGGATTTGAATTTATTTTTAGTTCAAGTACCTGCCCTCTCTTGAGCAATTTATAAACACTGCTTTCATTTATCATTTCAATCCATTTATAATATAGACATTTCAAGACAACTATGTCTATGGGAAAACTGGTTATAAGTATCACTAAAATTTGTTCAAACTGTAACTGGGAAAATAAAGGAACAGAAGTATCTAAATTATTAAAGTATAAAGTGACAAAAAATCCATCTCACTTTAATAGAATATAGCTAGGAATATTGTGCCCATCATTTATTGTCAGATATAGTATAAGGTTGCAATCAAATAAATGAAAAGAAAATGTTATGTATTTTCCATCACTTAGAAAGCTCACATGTTGCAATACACTGCCTTGCTTATATAAATGTACACGTAAACACATGCCCACACACATGCATATAATAGATACACAACTCTAATTTTAACAACATAAATCATTATGACCCTCGAGATAAATACTACTAATTGGTCCATCAACTATTTTATATGAATTTTCAAGGCTGTCATTTGGGAGTTATCACCTGTCAGAGCAGTATTTATCTTCTTTCTCCCCACCCCCCAGTAAGCCTTGGCTCACCTTCCCTCATATACCACAATGCCCAAAGATGCTACATGGTTGGTCCTAAAATATTTAGCCTAAGAGGATTTTCTTCATTTACATTTGAAACAGAAATGGAAAAGAAATAAGAAAATAATCTGATTGCGAGTCAACTTTGCAGTAGCACTGCATGACCAATATGCTGGAGTCTAAGATAGAACAATGAACTTTTTTTCCTCTGGAAATTAAATGATGAGTTAGATAGCTACATTTCAAGTATGCTCGTGACTATTTTCAAAGGAAAAATACATTATAATTAATTTCTACTATTTCATTTCTGACAAAGGAATTCAGAATTTATAAAAATACAAGCCAGCACGTGAATAAATGAAAAATAAGATCTACAGAGTCCAAGGCTCTAACCTGCTCTGGAATTATGCACCCCAGTACAAAAATTATCACTGACTTCTAGATCATGAAAAAAAAAATGGGAAAACACCCTTTTGTACTTACCATTAGTGATCATTTGAAAATCTACATGAATTTTAGTTAGAAGAAAACGAAACAAGCATTGATTCTTTGAGGACAAGTCAACAACAAATCCCATGCTACTGCAGCACTCGGAAAAAGAACATCAAAAGGCTTACCAGCGCCTCTGATTTGATTGTTGGCCTGACCATAAAGTTTGGGTCAGGATGCAGCATGACTGGTTTAGAGACTATTGGTACCCCTGGATGCCGTTGGGTAGGTGGACTTGGAGCAAGTTGCTATGGGGTTAATTTAAGAAAATTACAATTCACAACTTAATTTGTGAAAATCCATCATTTCATCAAGATGCCTCAACACAAATAATTTATGGTAATGAATTTAATGACACTAACACAACAAAAGGCTTACAGAAATACTTTAGGACTTACAAAGTTAACAAGCCAAAACATAATTTCTTTTGTATCTAAATAGTAGCTTTTCCCCCCTAAACTCTGACCTCACTAGCAAGACTCTAGAAGATTATCATCCTTGCTTTTGGCATTTATCCCATAAAGGCAGTGAACTGAGTGATAAACTACAGGAAAAAAATGCTTAAGTTGAGTGTAAGAACATTGTCAACCTGAAATGAGATTTTAACTAATCTATGGCTAAATAGATCTTTTAAGATGAAAAACCATCAGGATTGCAGAGATCAGTTTTCCATAAAGCATTTCAAGTTAACTTATCTTGACTTAAGAGCAAGAGTTAGTTATACTAATTGCCTACCCTTGCCTCTACAAAGTACAGATACCCAGAGGCATCTGAGACCTAATCATTCAGCACGTACTAACCCGATTGTACACTTCTTACTCAGTCAAAACTCTCACTGACGTCAAGCATAGTTTTATTCAAGAAAAGAGTTCAAAACTAAACCCTGTGGGTTTAGTTTCCGACTTAACCCCAGCAACTCTCAGAACACTCTTGTCAATGTTTCTCATAGGAAATGTGATGTATTCCAGATATAATTCATATAGTACAAGCTGTATCCTCTGAAATTATTTGAATTGCTTCCAGCAAATTGGTTAAGCCACTATTTTTTTTTTTTTAATAGCGGAATTTTTGAGGTGTTTTTGTTTGTTTTTCATTTTTTTCTTTTTCCTTTTTCAAATAATTTAAGAAAAAAGTTTTGGAACCAGATCTTTGAAAGTCCCTGTGGATATCCCTCAACTAATGTTGTTCCACACTGCTAAATATATTATATCATTACGTTTTCTGATCTCTGAAGAAGCGGCAGGTTCACAGGTATCAACTTGTTGAACTTGCAGTGGAACTGGATGATTTTTCCTGGAGCTGCACAATTTAGAGACTGACTTTTCTAGAGTGCCTCAGAGTGGGGAAACCTGACATCTAGGCATCCTGAATCAACATCAATGCAAAGAGTTATCAAACAAATGTTGGTTCTTCTGAGAAGAAAGCTCGCTTCTGAGCACCCGTTATGTTTAAAATTTAGTTTGGTCCGATCTCCTTTTGCCTGTCTTGACAAAAGAACAAAGTATATGCTCCATGACATACAGAACATGCAAATATGGGCCGTATGTTGCTGAAATGTTGAAATATGAAGCCCTCAGACCATTAGGAGTCACTTCCACTGCCTGGTATTAGGCGTTTTGTAACACAGCAATGGATCCATGCACATAAATGCAAGTGCTAAATTTTGAGTAAGTCAGCCATGCAGAGTCAAACTCTTGACATTAGCATTACATGGGAAGTTCATAAAACTACAGTTATTATTAACAGTACATGACATACCAGTGGATTGCTTGACACAGAAGATACTTTGCCGACGTGGGAGGTGTTTCTTACAACCTAAACAGTAACACACTTAGTACTGTGTCCATATAAAGTATATAGCTAATAACAATTTTGAGAAACAGATCAATTTATACCAGATGTTTTAATACTTAGTTGTCAAGAATGTATTCAACAGGATTTCACTCCTTTTGTCGGGTATTTCTTCAAGCTGAATTTGAAATTAGGATCTAGGGAAAAAGACTTAGCAACATAGAGAAGATTTACCATTTTCAGTAACATTAGAAAACTAAACTTATGGGACAACAACAGTTGTCTTATTTGTGGCTTTAGAAGGTATAAACACAAACTCTTTTATCACTGAAGTCAAATAAACGCGCTACTTCTGCTTCTCTGTGATATTAAAACCTAACAAGGATAAATTGTTCAGTTTCTGATTTTTCTTCCATGTCTAAAACCAAATCAGAAATACTGGGTTATCTACCTATAAACAAAGCAGCTTTGGCTCCATATTAATATTTTACTAAGAGCTTAGTTCCTTCCTCATATACACTAATTATATTCAGTGAAAACTGGCTTATTTTTGAAGATTAGGTTATTTTTTGTTGTTGTTGCCCAATTTATTTTTCTTCAATTATTAACCTCTTTTCTCTAACATATCCAGCAGTGAAAAATTGCCAGAAACATATATTGGAATATATGGGTTTGGGGACAGACCCAGTATGGTAGTTCCTATAGTATTACTTTTATCTGGATCTTTTTTATTAGCGATAGAAGAAGGTAGTTCTCCTCTGAATGCTAGTATTTTGTACACTTGTACACTTTTATTTTGCAAATAACTTGGAAAACCTGTTATCCATAAGAACATCTGACACCTCCATGTCAGTGGATCTAGCATATTCTTGGCACTTCAAACATGTAAACCATGTAGATCAAGCACTATCAGACGTCTACTTAAGTTTATAAGAAGAGATTCATAGTTCACATTAGGGCAATTATTCACATAGAAATAATCTGCCAGTTTCCCCTGATCAATTTGCATATCCTTCCCCACCCTAAGCAGAATCATGCAAAAGAAAAGCCTAGTATTCCCAAGTAAACGTGCAAAAAAAATGAAAACCAACAACGCAGTCAGTCAATCCATGCAGAAAACTGTGTAGGAAAGAAGTGACCGTATGGGATCCTCTTCTGCTGTTTAAAACAAGCAAGAATCTTTTTTGCCAGAAAAACAAGTACATGAATCCCACTATAGTGCTTAGAAAAGGATATTATGATCAAACAGCTGCCACTTCTCTCCTAAAGTGAGATCTGGCACAAGATTTCTTATATTTGATCTTCTTTTGGACTGAGACTGTAATGATAAAGTCAGAATATTTTCTCAAAGAAATTCCTAACTTCTGTGTGTCCAAAAAAAGTAAAACCTGATTACTAACTGTCATTCATTTAAAAGTATTCTACTGGTAATATACACTGTGTTGATGTTTTAAAAGTTTGAGCTTCTTATTTTAAACTAATTTTCTTTCTCCACTCTTCTCATCTAACAAAGCAATTTGATGACATATTTAAAACACTTTCACAAGTCATTTTCACGACACAGATATTTTTCTCAAATTTAACTGAGTAAATGCCACCTGCCATTGCTATTTAAAAAAAAATAAAATCTTTAAACACTCAGTTCTGAATTGTCTTTAACTGGTACGTTCTGCCCAAGATACCTGCACGTGGTAGGGTTACAACATACATAGGGAAGAGAGAGCAAAACCCTCGCAATTTAAATTTAAAAAAAAAATAAAATAAAACTACCTCTGGACTGCATTCACTACTATGAAACAATGAAACTATCTCATTTCTTCTTTTAACATTGCATATGGCAGATGGGTAGATCCAGGGGATAAAGCGGGTGATGGAGCAGGGGAGGGAAGCCAGGCAGGGGAATGTTAGAGGCACATGCATTCAAACAGATCACAAGGTCACCTGGGAAGCTGGTGTTACTGCCAGGGCTGGGCCTCTTGAAAGCAGAACATTTGGCGTAGGAAGTGGATGAAGTGATGCTGCTGGAGTAACAGTGGGTGGTGGTGGCGGAGGTGGCGCCACACGTTGTTTAGGCTTGTCAACTTCATCTAAGTTTATATCATCAAGATCTGTGGTATGAAGCTGCAGGCCACCGGCAAAACGCCGCATTGATGTGGCAGAAGGAGAAGCAGAAGGTCGTCCACTTGCCAACTACGTGTGATAGAAAAGAAGTCTGCCTTAACAGTTCATCTGCCTGCAACAGCTCTGAAGAAATTAATGGCAAATTCTAGAACATCACTCAGCCTAACTGCTCCTGCACAGGAAGCTTTTGGCTTCTCCTACACAGTATCCTCGAACTTTTTCTCTGAAAGCCTTTTAAAAAGCACTTCCTAGGATTGCAGTTTAAAAAGAAGAAAACTGGAGTGCTGTGACAGTAACCTTGGCTGTTGCAGCAGGAGGAGATGACACAAAAAACCTGCATGGAGTCTTCAGAAGGTAAAATCATAGGACAAATCACAGATAACACAACTCTTGCCTCTTCTAGGTCTTATGAAGAGAAAGCAAGAATTGCTCCTTACAAAGGTTATTATATAAAAAGAAAGTAATTGAAGACAGGCTCTGAAATTCCATGCCATTAAAAAAGGGAAAGTGGCTAAAGTCTGGTGTAAACCCAACCAGACATTAATACAAGAGGGGGAAGTAAGTTTAAGCAGCTATCAAAACAAAAAGTTTAGAGTGCTATGAAATTCAGATCCTCAGGAGGTTCTGGACCTCCTAACTTCTGTTAATCAACACCAGATGCATTGTGGGGCTAACAAATTCCAGAGTTTGAACATAACGAGCAGCTCACCCAAAAAATAAGTTTGTGTGCATGAAGAAGGATTCTATATATGCTGTTAGAGTCACTAATATTTCTCTTATTGGTGATCCAACTGAAGTATTTAAGATAATCCAGCTCATAGTCTTTCATTTTGCCATTTTATAGACTCAGCTGATGAAATTAGAGATACAAGCTGTCGTACAGACACATGCACCTTAGTCCAATATGACAATAATTATCTCAAGTGGGTATCTCTGTTGACATTCTTTAGGAGCTCCTTATCTGCCATAGTCACCCCTTAGTTGTAAAAAAAACAAAAGGTATTTCTTTGGCAGAAGTCAAAAGATCTTGACTGCTCCTGTACCCAAGCAGCAGTTCAAGCCTGTAATACCTGAATGTTGTTCAGCTGCATTTATCCCTCAGAAGCATTCTGGTTTTGTGTTTTACATGAATTTAACTGCTTGGGTAGTTTTTTAGAAGAATTATAATGGAGTATTTATATATAATGTCACAGAAGAATTGACAGAGCAAATACAACACAGAATGCTTGTCCTAAATCAGGGTACAACTCTGGAAATACAGCAGTGATTTTCATCTGTAATGTTCCCTATTACTTTACAAAGTTAGGGAGACAAAAATCTAGCGGAACATAGACAGCCAAATTTAGGTAGCAAGAGAAAACTCAGTACAATCATTCTGTCCTAGAGACCTGCACTTAAGAGCCACATGGATCCAAGCCTGAGGCCAGGAAGAACAGAAGACCAGCTGTTTTTTTCCAGAGCTGCTCCATATTGACCTGAAGGAAACTTATGCGAGAGTGTTCCCCAAGGGTCCCCTTTGTGGTTGCAATTTCTTGGGGATCCTGGGGGAGTTCAGCAGATTGCAGTGTTCCTCTTGAAAGCAGCTGTGCTTGGAAGACAGCCAGAGCAGCAGGATGGTGGGAAAGCCTCACTCCGCATCTAGAACCATCAGGCTCTAAGGCACAATCACTATCTGCAACTCCAATTGTTTAAGGGGACTATTTAAAACACAAACCCGAACCCTATTCTTTGTGCGTTTCTTATTTTTTGTAATTTTCTTAACCTGTACCTTTATCCCATGCAATACAAGGAAGCACCCAAGAGCTCATCATCAATGATGTTCTTATTTGCACAGGATACTAAAAAATATGGCTGGGTATTCTAGTTTCAGTTTTATCATTGGTAGTATTCCCCACCTAGTCCAAACAGCTCATGAGCCAAGTTTTGTCGTGATAACATACTTAAAAAGGACAAAATAAAACTGCTTCATTAAAAGAATAAAACAATTTTCTGTAAAATAAAGGAACAACAAATGCTATAGATTGTAATTCATCAATTACCAACAATTTTTCCTCCCTCTTAGAATGAGGGATGAGAAGGAAAGATGAAGACAGATTTTTCTCTGGTAAAGAAAACTGTTGCTTTTAGGAGTCTAGTGAGATATTTAGAGATCATGCAATATATGGAGAAGCCAGAATTTTACCTCAGGAGACTCATTCTCCACAGAGGAAATCTGTTCTAAGCGTGTTTGACAAAGTCTTTCCACCCAGTGCTGCACCTTTTCTGATTCTTCTAGGTCTTCTCGTTCTGTCTCAGATACCTTAACCGTAACATCAGCGCATGAAAAAAGGTTATAGGTATAGTCACAATACAAATACGTTTCAAAGGTATGAAATGCCATTTAAGTGAGTTTTAAAACTAATTACACTTTTGAGAATGATTTCCTGCTTTGCTGTCTTTCATTAAATTCACCACCACAGATGGACACTCACTAACTGCAGATGTATCCTCATTTGGGCAAAAACTGACTGTAGAAACAAGCAAACTTGGGAACAGAGCTTTGCAGTGCAACAGCAATTTTTTTTTAAACTTCACTATGTTTCACATAATTAAACAAGTGTCCTGCTAAGATAATTCCACTAAAGATTCAGCTCATTTTCTTTCAATATAATTTTGCACTTGATAGCAGAACACAACGTACCTCTTGCACAAGACGATTTATTTTCAGTTGTTTTTCTTTCTCCAACATTCCTTCTTTCTCTTTGGCAAGTTTTTGCTCGAACTCCATTTCCTTTTTATTCTTCTTCTGTTCACACAGACTGTCACTTTTTGACTTCTTTTGCTCTTTTCCTTTCTGGGAAATTTTGGTGGTTTTGTTTTTCTTTTTTTTTTAAACAGATTTTTACATCAGCTAAAACTGTCGCAAACTTCAAGCTCAGTACATGAGCGCCTGCCTTAAAAATTTAATTACAGTCTGTGCAAGTATGGGGATGGTCTTTTAAAAGAAAATCTAAAGTCCATTTCCCCAGCACTTTACAGGAAATTATACCTTATTTGGAGGGCCTGTGCACATTAACATAAGTAGGACAAGATCCGACAGTTCAATTTTTTTGCTCCTCTGCAAAGTTACAACATTAGGGCACACAGGTTCCCTACAAAACTTTGAATATTCAAACAGTTTTGGTCAGTCTTCATTTGTCATCTCTCTGTTCTGGTATTTTATATTAATACAAGACTGACTGCTTTCAGGTGACAGATGCTCATGTATAGGTATATGTGAATATTCTATGCATAAACCATCTTCGTGCATATGTCCCAAAACCAGTGTTGCATGCCTTAATACAAATGAAATAGGCAATTACAAGGGAAAGGCTTAGATCACTACAGAAACTGAATGGCTCACAGGAAAGAACACCGCATCACGAAGACCAAGTAGCTATAGGAGTAAACTAAAACAGCACAAAGCAACTTTAAAACTTTACGTGTAGAGTGCAACCAAAGGAGAAAACTACACATTTTTTTGGAGCTTCTGTTCCTCTTGCCTTCAAAATACACCCTGCTCCTTATTTCTACTCTAACGATGTCATATTTCTGCTGTCCTCTCCCATTTGTAGTGGTAGGGCCTAGTTCATATTTGAAAGCCCATGCTCTCTTTTATTCATCAAAAAGTAAAAAAGAGGAGCAACTGGCCACTTATTGTCAATTACTGCCAGTACCCAGAGAGGCTAAGCCTCAGGTTTGATTTTGCTCTGCTAATTATCATCAGCTACTGACTTTTCATGGTGGCTTTGGGATTTAAAAGCATAAACATGCTTCACCTTACATACCATTATTTCTCTTCATTCCACCTTTTACATACAATATTGACAATAAAGCCTTGGAAAACCAACATTTTCCCTGGCAGCTATGTAAGTCAATTTTCCCAGTCAAGTAGCTGGAACTTTGTACTGCTGAGTTCAGTGGGATGTTGTCTACAGCTTCATAGTTGAGTGGTGGTGGTGGTGGTGAAATAATAAAAAAAAATAAATCAGTAATTGTCAGAGACAAAAATTTTAAAAGTTTAAGTAAAAAAAAAATCTAGCTTTTTGCACTAATGTTTTAACATAAACATAATTCTATTGGCATATTTTATTCAAGGTTAATTAGCTTGTGCCTTAATAGCAATTGCTGATATTATCCTCCAATAAATTAGAAGACATTTAGTACTATCTACTAAATGTAACATCTGGCAGGTCAACCTGCTAGGTATCAACATTTGAAAAGTTACTGAATTTAAAGGCACACTAAGCAGTACACATGCCAAAGTGTTCCAGAATATGAACATGTATCAGATAATCTTAGCTGCATTAACTGCATTCAGATACAACAGGATGAGTCATCCTTTCCATCCATTTTCCCCATGGATTCAGTTTACTTCCTAATAAAGACATTTTTAGTACAGAGTGAAATTTTGGTTTTAAAACAAAACAAGCAATTAGCAATTTGGAGTATGATGAAAATTCATCACTTACAGTTTTTAAAATATTTCTAAAAGAGAAAGATTAAAAATACATCTCTTCAAGCTTCTAGTCCACACTGTGTAGTAGAGGTCAAGAGGAATTTGGTAAGATCTTCTGGGTATTTGGAGGCTCTCTAAAACTATTTTTGTCAGCAGCAATACAGAAGATCACCTACTTGTGTGAAGAAACTGAGTTTTCATTAACATGCATTTATACTTTTCAGATAGAAATTCTAACTATACGGGCTTTCACACAAGATGATTTACAGTCGCTAGCAGTACAAAATGGTATTGGAGGGTACCATCATTTCCTACTCTCTATTAAGGAGAACAGGCGTTTCCTGTCCACACAGAAGGTTAAAGTAATAGCTCTAAATGACACAAATACTTCACCTGTCAGATACAAAACTGACCTCCTCCTCAGAAAGGTTGAGTTCTCAGGAGACATACATATGAACTCTCCCTGACACTTCTAACCCAGTTAATTAGTATCAGCCATCACAAAAACACCCAAACCCAAACACACAACACAACCACAAGCCCCCCATAATATGGCTAATGTACCTTGAAAGAAATAAAGAGAATAAAGTGACAGCAGAATAAAGTATTATTTGAAACTCTAATAATGTGAAATTGTAAGACTTTAGCAGCAGCTCTACAGATATAAGAGTATTCTATCAAGCTTAAAGATTTTCAATTGTTTTTCCTCATTCTGTGTGATGTACATGCCTAAAAGCATTTTGCCTTCAACATTCCTCCTACTGGGATATTTGCAAAGGTGTAACTGGAAACTGCATACTTGGTTCCCACTGAATTTTTGTCTTGATACTTTTTTTTTTTTTAAAATGCATTATTCTGAGGACTTTTGGAGAACAAAGACATGCACTGCCCACCCACACTTCCCACCATCTGCAAAGTATTGCCATACACTTCCCACTGCAGCTGGCTGGACTTGAAAAGTCCAAAGTATTCAAAAGGACAGACTCCCAGGCAGATGTATCCCAAACACATCCTGATTTGCACACACATTAAAAGAAGTAGCATTTGACTATAAAGAATGTCTAATAACAGAGAAGAAGAAAAAAGAGGAATTAAAATTGAAAACCACAACAAATTCACACCTCAAACTTTGTACCTTGCGGATTGTGGGAAATTTTCCTTCATACCGATAAAACCATCCAAAAGCTACAAAAAGGTAAAGGAAAAGTTTTTTTTGTTTTTGGTTTTTTTTTTGAAGAAAAGTCAAGGACTGGTTCAGATTCAGATCAATCTGTACCAATACATGTAACTGATTAAAATTTATTTAAAGGTGCAACATCAAAGGTTTAATATTACATAAGTTCTTAGACAACTTCTTGATCAATTGTGCTAGTACATTTAGTCACAAGTTACCCTTATTTTACTGATACACATTTTATGTTAAGCAAAGCAAATGCAACAAGTAATCTTCATACAGAACCATACAGCCATATGCATTGCTAAGATTTCTATGGTCACAGTTCTACTTTACACTAGTTTTAACAAGCCTTCTTAAAATGAAACGGGTATTCAAACTCATTCAAGCTTGTGGTAGAGCACAGCGGTGTTTGAGGAGACAAGCAAAGCTCTGTTTCCTAGGATAAAATATTTCAGGCCAAGTGCATGAATATTAACAAATACATTGCTAAGTAAAAACATACGAAAGAATTCATTACCATAATCTTACACAAGAAACACTTACAACACACACAGCTCTCAATACAATCCACCTTTCTGTAGGATTAACAGATTTTGTATTTGTATCAAGGTATCTTTAGAAAGCAATAACAGCAACAGCGTCATAACCTTTCACCATTTACCAAAGGACCACAGATATTGCCCTACCAAAACCGAATGATGAGTTCAGTGTCAAGACTGACTGTCAGGAGGAAGGGAAACACAGGAAGAATCTGAATCAGGATAGGAAGTTAAGGCTGAGCAGCAAACCTGTTTGTCCTGCTTCATGATCACTTCATCCATGTCATCTGTTTCAAGTTGGTCATGTGCAACTCCCTTTAAATCTACTAGGGAAACAAAGGAGGAAGGGAGTGAGGAGATAGAAATGACAGTCTAACTGGAGGTTCCCATGAAATGAAAGAGAGATTAGCAATGTGCGACTAGAAGTTTCCATGAAATAACACAAAGTTAACAACGGGATATTTTTCCACATAATTGAAAAAAGAAAAAAACAAAACAAAACCAAACCAAACAAACCCAAACCTGAGTTCCTGCTTAAACCAAATCAATTTTCAATCTCCATCAACCCTTAAGAGCAGTTAGAATCTGTATATGGCCAATTAGTCTGCTCTGCTACGAAGGGAAACCTACAGAGGAACGTGGCTTTCCCTGTAATTAAACCATCAGCAGTTCTGGGGTATCTGGCTTCAAAAAGAATTATCAGCCAGAATACTATGTGCTGTCACTGGGGTAAATGCTGTACAAAGAAAACACTGTCCTGAAGAATCAGAAAACTAAATAGATAAAAGAGGGTTGCAGAAGAAACATTTCCCAATTTCAGTTTCTCATCCATGAAAAGTTAAGTGACTTGCCCAAAGTCACACACAAAAAACCCCGGTAATCAGGTTAGGAACCGACCCAAGTTTCCCTTAAGTTATGCAATACCAGCTCCACAAGCACTTTCCTCTTTTTCCTTTATCTAATACCATCTTAGTACACTCTCCACATACTCTCCATAGCTCCCAGCTTAGCTTAACTGCAAATTAAGCTCCAAGCATCTTAAATTCCTTTGCACAACTAAGTCAGACTTACACTTCAGGGCAATCTCTCATGGAAAAGTTGCAGTGTACAAACAGTACCTCCTCAGTCTCTCGACTAATTCTGAAGTAGACTGCCCAGTAATATCAAATCAATTTTCAGGCCGTGCAGACTACAGCCTGTTTGGGAAAGATTTGCTGCAATGGATGAAAAGAGGAAAAAGACAGGAAAAAGGAGGACAGCAAAAAAAAAAAAAAAAAAAAAAAAAAAAAAAAAAAAAAAAAAAAAAAAAAAAAAAAAAAAAAAAAAAAAAAAAAAAAAAAAAAAAAAAAAAAAAAANGTCTACAGGTAACCCCCATTGGAAAAAGCAGGATTTTTTTTTCCACTCTGACAGATAGTAGATCTGTTAGTATCTTAAATAAACTACACACAGCACCTGACGGAGAAACGCCTAAATTTTGCAAATTCTTAGAAATGTGCCTAGCTTTCTCACAATTAGGTCACTAGAAATTGATTCAGAAGTTCTAATTGCATGCTTTCAATCAGTACATACTTACATATTTTGCTACCCAAGCTCTTAGTATGCAAGTTTATTTTTGCAATGGTTGTAAACATCATTATGCTATTGTCATTTCATTTTCAAGATAGCTGTCAGAAAAGCATGAACTGAAGAAAGTGATATGCAGAAAAAAGATGCGGTAAATACTTTAGCCTGAGAAGGAATAAGGTAGATGTGAAAAGCATGCTGGCAAGAAACAGATTTGTCGAAAGAACTAGAAAAAGCACTTTAAAAAAAAAACAAACTGATTCTTTTCACCTGCTGTTGCTGATTGTTAAAAACCATGACTGTTTGAGTGGATGTAGATTTTGCGAGCTAGGTACCTGTTAAATAAGAGCTGTTGAATTAATCTATCATATGCTTCGAGCCTTCTGCAAATAACCAAGCCATAGCTAACTTTGCTTCGACACAAACTAGTGATATATTGCATACAGCTCAGTGATGTGTTTGAAATAAACACTTTCCCTAGGAAGCACACTGAAATCAATTACTTACTTTTGTGTTTGGAGCGAGGGGCAGAGTGCATTTCTGCAGTTACAGTTTTGAGAGATTTGGGAGGTTCTTTAGGACCCCAGTCTTCTTCCCACTCCTTTTTAAATTTCTCTTCCTCTGCTGTTATTCTACAGGAAAAAAAATGCAGCTAGGAATTCTGAGTACAAAACCAGCATCAATATAAATTCATTACAATTACTTAGTGTTCAGTATGTTTGGTTTTTTCCTCTTTAATATAAAGCATAATAAACTGCCCTTTCCCCCAAACCAAATTCTCTTCATCAATCTAATTTTCATTTACTAAGCTATTAAGATAGATTGTAAAATATAATCTGAGTAAAATATTCTTATTTAATATTGAGACCTCTAAGGCCAGTTATATAAACACCTGCACAGATATTAAGTCCAGAGAGATACATTACAATACTGTCATCTTAACTGAAGCCAAAAAACCATCTCTCACCTAATAATTTTTCATTTTTAGAACTACGAAGTATCTTTTAGAAAAATAGTCAGTTTCAATTAAAATATTAAGTGATCAAACATCTACCACATGCCTAAATCAGGTGTTACAATGGTAAATTATACCTAAAAAGTGTGTGTCTTATTTCTATATCTTATCTCCATTTTGATGATTGCTTCTTAAACATACAGTCCTAGGCTACACTAAAACGTGACTTGAGACACAAACCACAATAAATTCAGCATTCCAGGAAAAAAGAACAAACAACCCCCCCCTCCCCCAAAGAATAGTCACATTTCAGGAAAAAGGAGATCATAAAACAAGTAAATTACCTAGAAGGCACCGTGATCAAAAAAAGGACATTGTGTAGGAAAATCCAGCAAATCCCAAGTAGGTCACAAGAGAATTGCTGTATAGCCTAATAGCTTGTAGCTCCATATATGGCACCTTTAAGTCATCCGAGATGTATTCTTGTCTGTCTCCTGTTTTGAACTGATAAACTGATACATAGCACCAAAAATTTACCAGGTCTTTTTTACATATATATATATATATGTGATGCTATTTATACTTTGATTATGTTTTGCATCTCTAAATTAGCTAAGGTAAATTTTAAAGGTAAATTTTAAAGATATCCACATGTGGTCAAAGCACTATCAAATCTGCAGCTGAGGTCAGTATTTAAATTTGGAGCCATGGTCAATAGCAGGGAACATTGGACAGAATGTTTAGATTTGCTTTTACATTTCATTTTAATTAAAAAAAAAAAAAAAAAAGGAAGGGGTTACAATGTAACTTGAAGTACACAGAGTTAAGGACTTCTGCCCTTTAGGCACATTTGAAATTTTTTCCTAAAACATATGCAGGATACTAATAAAGGCACGGTGACTTTATACAAGCAATTCCTGCAGAAAGGATTTTAAAAATGGAGCGAACTGTCATCCTCACAAACTGTTAATACAGGAAAGCATCATATTCTAGTGAAATTGCCTGCCTGCAATTGCTTATTAAATCTAAGCTTTAGATTAAACCTGAGTTCCTGTACTACCATCCTCCCTCCTCTACACCAAGGAGATTGACACTGACTTAACAGTTCAGATTGTAATACGAAAAAACTTTACAAGTGCCTTAGCAGCACCTGGAAACTATACACAGAAGTATAAAGATGTGCTAGACCTTACAATGACCAGCCCTCAAGGCAGCCAAATCATGAAAGACCTTGCTGAGTGATTAAAGATGCACTTAGTTCAGAAAGATACTGCAGATATTGAACATTCATTATAACAGACAGGCAATCTGGCTTTGGAGAACAGGCTTCTTCACCTGCAATGGTCAGCTTTTATAGCAGCTTTCCACAGCTGTTGCACGAATTTCTACAGTAGACCACAATAAAGAACAGGATGTTATCTATTCCCCAGGAATTAGGAAAGGGAAATGTGTGAGAATTCATCCACATGCTGCAGTACAGCCCACAGCAGGACTGTCAGATTTTTCTCTTGTGACAGTTGAGGAATAAATTCCTTTTTGCTCCTCACAGATTCAGAAATCCCTGCACTTTTTCTGTCAGAGAATTTTAGCTAATACACCTAAAGTATGTATGCAAAGGCTGCATCAAAAAAATATTGTGCAATTTCACACTATCTTTCATGCAATTGCCTGGTATCATTTAGAAGGGAAATTAATTACTGTGATAACACGTTATACTGGTTAATTTTAAATTTCGAAATGTAAAACAATGCTTAAGTTATATTTATAGTACTGACTCTATTATGATACAATCTTTGAGTGTGTCTAGTTCCTAGAATCACAAATTTTAAAAACCATAATAGACTGTGATAATAAAACCCCCAGATTTTCTAAATAAAATAGGTTATAGAACTTCCTGGTTTTAGTGCCACAGTTTTAATTTAATTAATTCTCTCCTTAGAAAAGGAAAAACCTACTTAAAATTTATGACTGAAATTTCTACTCAAGACAATTAGCATCACATAGGCCTTATTTAGTCTAAATCTATGTAGCTTTTGTTTTCAGAACCGATAGACTGAAAAGGCTGTTAAATTGCATGCTGTGTACACTCTTACAGATCATGAACAAACTACCTGTGTTTTGTTTTTTTACAATATAAACTAAGTGCAAATGTCATCAAGTCCCTGAGTATATGCATGTTTTTCAGCCCTAGTCATTCTTCTCCATTTCTTTCCTGATCCATTTCCCTACAGTATTCCTTTTTTTTTTTTTTTCCCTTGTTAGAATTAGATGTAGTCGTTCAGCGACAACAGAATAAACAGTTCTGAGATGCAGAACTTAGTCTTAAGTTTCTCTATACATTTATAACATTTTAAAAATAAGCAGTCAACTTCAATTTCACATTGAATTTATTATCACCATAACCCTCATGTTTTCCAGGTGCTGATTTTCAGGTCAGTTTCCTGTTCAATAACTTTGGTGTACTTACTCATATGCATTGGACTCTACATTTAGCTAAATGGAAATATACACAATTTTATTAGAAATGAATATGCAGAATGTTTTCGGCCAGACTTAATACATAGGGACCCTTTTTCAGGCAGCATATTGCCTGTGTAGGTTTTTACTTACTGCTCTATTTCTCTGCGATATCTCTCTTCTTCCTCTGCAGCCTTCTGGGAAATCTCCAGTTTTCTTCTACAATGAAAGGAATTAGGACACAATGATAAAAATAATATTTCCTGAGTAAGAACTTGCACAAACTGTGTCAGCATATAGTTAGTAAAAGATATAGACAGTAAATACATGCATTGGGGGAAAACGCATCTTTTTAAAAGTCATCTTTAAGATATCAAGGGTTCAATATACTTTTGTAGGAACCCTGAGGACATTCATGACCATCTGGATAGTAAGGGCATATCATCTATTTAACACTGTAAGTCACTATCTCCTTCTGAGACAGTTCCATTGCGTGTTATTGTAAGAGTATAAAATTTGTAACTGTCCTGCTAAAAAGGCTGAGGGGATGGCATCAGGAAAATAACTAACATCACATTGAACCATAGAAGTATGACAGTCAGGGAACAAAATGACCCTTCTATTCAAGATGTGTTTGAATTATATCAGCTTTGAAAACCCAAAGAATCAAGAGCACCACAGGATAAGGATTTATGAACAGAGACTCCACAACAGCAAAATTAAGTTAATCTAAGTTGGGAATCTTCTCTCAGTTGTTCCTGTCTTCCATGCCCTTTCCAAAACCAAGCTAAATGTTTCAGACTGTCCTACATAAAGTCCTTACAATCTCTCTTTCTCTTGTTGCTCTTTGATGATTTTGTTAGTCTCCAGCGCAAGTCGCTTCTGATGCATTAACTCCCGGCGTTCTTGCTCACGAAGACGTGCTTCTCTTTGTCTTTCTTCTTCAGTCATGAACAGCTCCTTTCCCTGCAATCAGAACCACCACCCAAATCCGTGGCGAAAGTATCATGAATGTAGCTCTTCCAGGAAATAATTCAAAACTGATTACTACTAGCACATCTACCATTTCCTCACTTTACTTTCTCTGAGGAATGCTTTCTGAAAGACCCTGAAAGATCTAATAATTTCATTTTCAAAGAGCTACTCCAGTTTCATTCTCAAAGTTATGTGCTAAACCCCTCAGAAGAGGTAAGCAACTACAAAAGTCAGCAACAACAGTATAGAGGTCATACCAAACATATGCTCAGTACGTCACCCAGAAGAAACTCCACTATATACTTTCTTGAAAGCTAACTGAGCAATGCAATGCTAGAGAACAGCACATGAAATGAATCCCAGCATGGAAGACAACTACATATTAACTATGTTTTAATGCTCTTGTGGCTGCTGTGGAAATGTACCATCATTCAGGGAACCCAAATACAGGGAGCATATATTGCCAAAAGATTATATAGTTGATGTGTTTCAGTTGGTTTTGTTCCGTTCCATTTGCTTTACACTTAAGACACCAACACTTTTCTATTCAAGAAAGATATTTCCATGGTGCTATTAGTGGAACACTTTGATAACATTTATCTAATTTTCAATACTGAAATCAAAATCCCATGTTAATTAGGAAGGTGGAATTTCTCACATCTCTAAGGCTCAGCTCAAACAAAAACAGGCAACGAAGAATGCCTTTGCACCATGGTCTTTGCTGACCAAAAAACAAGAGTAGAGAAGCTGTTTCCTTTTGCAACCTCTTTTTCAGTATAAAGATGTGCACTGAGGAAAGAAGAGACACGCAAGATGAAGTAGGATGGAGCAGAAGAGTTCCACTGCAAAAATTTACCATTTTAAGGATGGAATCCCAGTGGTACATGCTGGAGTAGATACCGTCTTTTCTAACGGTTAGTAACATATCTGGGAGTTGAAACTAAGTCCTTAGGATGTTGAATTCCTGAAGTGTAATCAGCTAGTCTGGAGCATTTGTTTAAACAATATCTAAAATATCTTTGGACAACTGCATCTTTTGTTACTGTAAGAGCAGTTTAATTAAATCATGAATTCCTTCATATGGCTACACAGTATACATGAGCCCTTAGGAGGTAGCTTAAATGATTTATTAAATCTTGGTTTTCCCTATTTAATTCAATTGCAAAGCAATTAGAAAATACCATCTTTGATTAGCCTGTGGAACTTTAGTTCTTCTTATAGTAAAATGTATAGCTCTGTACAAGAGGATACTCAAGCAGCAAAAGCATTACAACATTTATTGAAAGCCACACTGAAGTCAGTGGATTTAATTAATTTCAGATGGCTTTAGATTAGGCCCCAAAGGCATATAGTTCTGTTGCACAAAACAGTGGAAATGGAAAATTAAACAATTTTCAATATGTTGATACACTAAAGAGGTCAGATAAACAGTTGCAAAAGGAATTAATTTGGAATAAGACTACGCCAGCTGCTATTCACGAGGAAAAATTGACTCCAATTCACCTTTCATGTTTCAGCAGAAGGAATTATCTATTAGAACAGAAGCTCTCAAACATAAGAAACCATTACAATAAAATTAATTTCCATTCCTTGTCCAGGGAATGGTTTTGCACTGGCCTAGTCATGAAATGGTTTTATTTGAGAATACTGTGGATAGTGATCAATGAAATAATCAAAAGACACTCAACACTGTCCTGGTTTCACAGAATTTAGTGGTATATACATTATAATGAAACACAGCTTTACTTCTTCTCTATTTGTTTTTGCCATTTATTTGCCCACATAGTCACTTTCATAAATGTTCTGCTTTTATAAATATACTACTTACAGCGCCTGCTACCACAGAGATAGTCAAAGTATGACTACTTTTGAGCACTCTGACAGCCTGCAAATTAAAGCAAAACAAAAATCAGTCTGAATTAAGTGATAAAAAGCATGTGTATATAGGATGAAAGATGCTGGTTGTCAAGGCTTAGAACTAAACAGAGTGGTAGGAATTCAAATCTCCAAATTCCCGTGTTCAACATACCACCTCTTTGGTTAAGCGGCCCGATATCAAAACATATTTTTTGCAGCCAGGAAATCAGATAGATGCTTAATAAGCTGACAATTACGTATTCAGGGAATTAGGAAGACTTGATCTTACCTCTTTATGATCCACATTAGAAAAGTCCACTCCATTTACCTCAACAATCTGATCACCAACCTAAAGGAATTAATCCAAATTTTAGTACAGATGCTAAATTACATATATTAAATGAAAACAGAAAAAGATATATTAACATTTTTAATACAATAATCATAGGTACTGGCAGACTACAAGGGGAACAGACCAGAAACCGGCCGGGTCTGCACATCCTCCCATATTAGCATTTCCTATTGCCACTGTTTGAGTCCAAATACTGAGCTTGACGGTCTGTCGGTCTGACCCAGGAAGGCACTTCTCACATTCTTAAAATTTAGGAAACTCACTTGATTTGAAATGTAACCACACAGTATTTCTTTCCCATAGGAAAAAAAAAACCCACCCCAAAAAACCCCAAACACAGCTAGTGACTTTATAGCCATCCAGTATCCTTGAAGTAGTAAGTACCAAACAAGATTTCCTTGTGGTATCTACCTTGGAAGGTGACATACTTACCTCTAAGCCCACCTCTGCTGACAGAGAACCCGGTTTAACATTGCTGATAAAAATGCCTGGTTTTTGTGTTGGACCACTGGAAATACTGGTGTAATATAAAAAACAAAACATTTATTAGAATATTAATAGAATAATATAAACATTAATAAAAAAAGCATTAGAATATTAATAGAATAATAGAAACATATTAATAGAATAACGGAGTGATAAATCTTAGTTGTTTTTTCATAATTTGTTTCCAATTAAAGAATGTTTTTGTGGTATTAGCCTACTCCAAAACAAACAGCAAAGTTTGCCAGTACACACACAATCTATCTTTTATACCACAAAACTGTGATTTAAGAAAAAGCTTAAAAAAAAAAAAAAATTTCAATGTCTGAATTTTTCCTTAGATGTTATTCCTTGTGTAAGGGACTGGGACACTAATGATATTGGAAAGTGAGTATGTCACACAATGAAGAATTACTCATTCCTTGCACTTTTTCTCACTGAACTGCCGTCTACTATACATGATACAACGTTATTTTTCAGGATTATTTATTAGAAGAAGGAAGGATGCTTCAACCAGGAGTAAACATCTAGCCTGGAAACTTTAAGCTGCAATCTAAGCTGGGCCCAAACACAGCAATCATTTTTGTAAATAATATATCCAGCAGGTGATGTTGATCCACTCCTCCAGGTTTGTAGATAGAAAACTTATGCTTTAGAAAATACTCTGTGCAGTTCAAACTTGATAACTTCAACTACATATTCCTAAATACATATGAAATCCTACAATATCCCTTCTAGCCCATAATCTCTGCAAACTAGCTGCAAGAACAGGAGTCCAAGAAGCATCTGTTCATATTCTAAAAATCTTGCAAATTCAACCTTGTTTTCAGGAACTAGATATAGCTGTGTGATGGCTTCTCAGTTCTGAAAAGGGTCACAGAAAGCAGTCTAAGTTCAGGGAGTGAACACTGGACAGTGCTGACACTTGCTATGTCAGAGAGCAGTATTTAAAAGATCCAAATTCTACAACAACTTGTATTATGTCACTTTCAGCCCGCTCTTATTTTTAAATTTAAAAGACTTTTTTGGTTTTAAGTCAGAACTTGTAAGACCTCATGCTTTGTCTGGTAATACATAATGTGTGCCACAGATACCTTCCTGTTTCAGTTTGCCTTCCTGATTCAGTGTGAATCTCCATTTTCCTGATATCATATCAATGAAGGATGGCAATAACTGCCTTGGATGTCACACTTAAACCAGTGACATTCCATAAGAAGCATGTACGCACCTGCATCCCATGCCTTTTGTACCAATCAAGCTAATGAAGACTTTCTTCTCTTTACTGTCTCTCCCTCCAGAAGAAGCAAGACCAGCAACACTGCCCTTTCCTTCCTGTAGAGGGATCAAAAAATGCTGCAGATGTTACTCCATGTTGAACCTGTATCAAGACTACCATAAAACCTCATGAACCCAGGAACAAACCCTGCCGATATCAAGATAAGATTCCTCCAAGGTCCTAGTGGAGATGAACGTGAAGTACAGTCATTTCAGCGGAGCTGCATGGCTGAGGTGAAATACTGACTTTAAACAATGTTTTCTCCAAATAGAAAGATAAATACTCAAATTTCGCCTTCAGAAAAGAGTGAAGGTAAATTAGGGGAAAGTGATATGGCAAAATAATTTAGATGTTCCCTGACAAAAGATCTGGAAAAATATATGATAGCGCTCACTATTTAACTACGTCTTTCTTCTTGAAAGCAAAGGAATGGTAATTGTGGTCTCTCTTTTCACTGCTGCAACCCATTGAAGTCACTTGCATTCATACCTGTCATTCCTTGGCTAATATAGCTAAAATAGGCCAAATAATCTGTTACAGATTTATGTAGTAGAACTACAGCCTGGTAAGCTAATAAGCTCAAGCAAAATAAAATACCAATTAACAAATGAAATATCTTTTACTTGTATCATGCCCTTTCGTTATCTAATGATTCTAGAATCAATTCATATCACAAAAGATCATAGGATATCCTGAGTTGGAAGGGAC
The DNA here is from genome assembly GCA_013400195.1 of Aramus guarauna. NCBI lineage: Eukaryota > Metazoa > Chordata > Aves > Gruiformes > Aramidae > Aramus > Aramus guarauna. The sequence continues at coordinate 395,041 of VXBL01009295.1, forward strand.
CCATAAGGATCATCAAGTCCAACTCCTGGCCCCACACAGGACCAGCCCAATCAGAGCATATGACTGAGAGCATTATCCAGACACTTCTTGAACTCAGTCAAGCTCAGTGCTGTGACCACTCCCCTGGGGACCCTGCTCCAGTGCCTGACCACCCTCTCAGTGAAGAGCCTTTTCCTAATATCCAACCTAAACCTCCCCCATCAAAGCTTCATTCCATTCCCACGGGTTCTATCACTGGTCACCAGAGGGAGGAGATCAGCACCTGCCCCCTCGCTCCCCCTCGTGAGGAAGTTGAAGGCTGTGATGAGGTCTCCCCTCAGTCTCCTCTTCTCCAGGCTGAACAAACCAAGGGACTTCAGCCTCTCCTCATATGTCTTCCCCTCTAGACTCTTCACCATCTTTGTTGCCCTCCTTTGGACACTCTCCAATAGTTTTATGTCCTTTTTGTACTGTGGCGCCCAAAACTGCACGCAGTACTCAAGGTGAGGCCGCACCAGCGCAGTGTAGAGTGGGACAATCACTTCCCTAGACCGGCTAGCAATGCCATGCTTGATGTACCCCAGGATACGGTTGGCCTTCCTGGCAGCCTGGGAACACTGTTGACTCATGTTCAACTTGCTGTCGACCAAGACCCCCAAGTCCCTTTCAGCATGGCTGGTCTCCAGCGTCTCATCGCCCAGTCTGTATGTATAGCCAGGGTTGCCCCTTCCCAGGTGCAGAATCCAGCACTTGCCCTTGTTAAACCTCATGTGGTTGGTGATTGCCCAGTTCTCCAGTCTATCCAGATCTCTCTGCAAAGCCTCTCCACCCTTGACGGAATCAACAGCTCCTCCCAATTTGGTGTCATCCGCAAACTTGCTCACAACACCTTCTAGTCCTACATCCAAGTCATTTATGAAAACATTAAAAAGAACTGGCCCTAAAATGGAGCCCTGGGGAACCCCACTAGTGACTGGCCGCCAGCCTGATGTAACCCCGTTTACCATAACTCTTTGGGCCCGACCCGTCAGCCAGTTGCTCACCCATCGCACTATGTTTTTGTCAAACTGTATGCTGGACATTTTGTCCAGAAGGATACTGTGAGAGACAGTATCGAAAGCTTTACTGAAATCTAAAAAAATGACATCAACTGGCTTCCCTTGGTCAACTAGATGGGTGACCTTGTCGTAAAAGGAAACTAAGTTTGTTAAACAGGCCCTTCCTCTCACAAACCCGTGTTGGCTGGGACCAATGACTATGTTGTCCTTCAGGTGTTTTCAATAACTCCCAGCATAATTTTCTCCATAATTTTACCAGGCACTGAAGTGAGACTGACAGGCCTGTAATTACCAGGGTCTTCTTTCTTGCCCTTCTTGAAGGCTGGAACAATGTTTGCCAGATGTTTCTCCCAGAACACTTGTAACAAGATATTGCATAATAGAAATACGCACAATAACTTCTGTGATAAGCTCTGAGGATAAAGTGTTTCAGAATGATTGCAGATTTCCCAGAAGATATCTTAATAAAATATTGATCCCTTACCCCAGAGTCTGATACAAATTGATCCACATATTGCCATTTAAGGGGTTCATCTGCTGAACTAGAAGGAAAAAGTAATTTAGAATAATGGTGACAAAATAAATGTGAATTTGTTCAAGAAGCTACTTTGGAACGTGGCCTCCTACTTTGCATCCACAAGTTCCTTTGGATACCATTCACAACAACTGGTTTATTTTTCAGCAAAATAAATAAAACACCAAACAAGCACACATACAATTATTTAGGCTAGTAAAGCTGGTCAAACATAAAATTGAGAAAATCTCCTCAAGTGAAACATTTTTGGGAAACTCTAAGAAAAACTGTGAAAATAATCATAACAACTCGAACAGCTTATATTAGTGTCTATGCGGAGATGTAACTCACATCATTAACATGTCTCAAACATTCACCTTAAAGATTCAAGTTTTCAACAAAAATTGAAGGGGAGAATAACTTGAAATTTTTCTAAGCTTTGAAGCAATCCTCAAATGTTATGTACACAAAGAAGCAGCGGACCTCTCTGTTAAGATAGGTGCATTGATAATGAAATTTCCGGTAATATCCATCAATAATGAGGAAATAAAAATTGGTTCACTTAAGTGGGCAACTGTCATAGAAGTCAGATTCATTAAACAAGACATCTGCCTGTTTATCACAAAGGATGTGCCATTTTAATCAGCTACAGAGATGCCCGTTCACACGTTTTCAAACATACAGATAAACACAGAGGTTCTTTGGATACTGAAGAGGCTATGAATAATTATTTTTTAACCTTAAATACCATTACCTTTTGACAGGTATCATGCCAATATCTGAAAAAGAAAATTACTGTGTTAAGTAACACTTTCTACAGATCACTGGCAATCTATTAACAGCAATCTTTAGTGATACTGGTGATTTTTGATATTACTTACGTCTTACTTTTATGGACACTATTTTCTTTGTACGAATGAGGTTTATGACTTCTTCGTGTGTGCATGATGAAATGGAATATCCATTTATACGAACTATCTCATCTCCAACCTCAAAAATGAAAGGTAGAAGAAGATATAAATAGTGAAGTAACATTAAAAAGTTTGCAAACTGGCAATCATTTTGATGCAAAGGTTTGCTAATGTTGAGACCTGAATAATTTTTGAATTTCAAGTAATGTCCAGATCAGATTTACCTGTATTTGTTTGATCTTAGTATTTAATACCAAAAGGGCAGGTTAACAGCCAAATAACAGTTTTATACAAAACATCTAGTAGAAAGTACAAAAATTAGTGTCTTGTACACCACAGATTACCTTAAATACAAGTGTCCATATTTCAATTTAAATCATTTTGGAGTAACTTTCTTCCTTTGTACTTCAACAGTTTGTTTTTATCGTATGTTCTCTGAGATACCCACTTAACTATTTTGATCAACAGGCAACTAAACTTGGTCTTATGAACTTGCCTGATTCTGGATTCAGAAAAATGCATTATTTTAACAGAACTTAGCTCCATTTCAGATGTAACATCTGATTAATTACAATAGTCACGTACTAGCATAATGAATGCTTATTCTGGGGTGCAGTAGCTTAAGTCTTCTTGGATCATCAATATGAGTAATAAAATTGCATGCTACTCATAGGTGACCTTTTCAAGTGTTTCACAACAGCAACCCATCCTTTCTCCTTCATACACTATGGTTAAGAAGATGGTACCACCACCCTAATACGACCTCTAGGCTGTGGCATTCCTCCTGTTGTATGACATGAAAAAAAGTGAGAAAAACTCGGCACAGAAACATAGAAGGAAGCTCCCACCATATAGAAGCCAAGTCAACCACTTATCCCCAAGCTTGCTCATGCTTCTCTGTGTATGGAATATATATGTGTGTGTGTATATATATATATATATATATTTGGGCTCCAGGGGCGACAGGGAGCATGGTCAGCTACAGAACAGACCAAGAACATGCACTCTGAATAGCAGAGACAAAACTAGTGTTATACCCAGGCAGATTTACATGAAGATAACTTGACTGAAAGCAGCAGTAATTTGTACTCTGTCCTCCACCCTAAAGGATTGGCTCTGGGTCTCTGTACAGGGCCCTCTTTGAATAACTTCCAAATCTATGTGCCATTTGTCTCACAAATTGTGTATATAATTGATGGAAAATCAACTGGAATTTTCCACACAGGTTTCACCTGTCGTGCAGGAAAAGATGTAGGTGTTTTACTAATAGGGAAAAAGAACCCCAAACAACCACCAACCCACAAAGCAACATACGTATTCCAGAGGAAAAGAAACCTACTGAATAACTAGTGTATACTAGTGTAAAAGATAACACTCACTGCTAGCATGTAATATCTGCCTCAAAACAGTTCAATATTGTTCTAAACAAAACACAAAAAAAATTCCTTCCTCATGAAGGAATGGGAGCAGAAATACAAGAACAACTGAACATCCAGCATCTTTATATTAGTATACTGCATCAAAAAGTAACAACTTATCTGGAAGCTAAAGATTGTAGAGACAAACCTATGCAGTGCATCCAATTTATCTCCAAGACTCTGTCTGATCCTAAAAAAGGCCAGCTTTGCACAGAAAATACACATGCTCTGGTATATAAGTTTAGTACAAGGACCATTCTCTAGCACTGAAGACAATCCTTCCAAAGCAGGGGGGCTCCATGTAACCTGCTCTCTAGGAATCACCCTGGTATGTGTTATCACCTGAACTGCACAGGAATTGATCAAGAGTGCTTGCTGGCATAGATCAAAGACCACACTGGGGACCACATTAACATTTATCAGAAATCAAATGGCAGCACTCAAAGAATATTCCCTGGCAGTGTTCAATTTACTAGGGTAGAATAGACAACAGGATGCAACAAGCTTTTAGCCACTTCTATAAAATTTCAAATCTTATTTATTACAATACACAAAAGAACTAATAGAACTAATATTTATTTGGTTATAAAATGGGAGTACACCATTCGAAAGCTTTTATTTCAAAAGGCTTCCCTTCCTCTAATATAAATCCAAAATTGCTATGATGTGATGACTAGACTAGAAATTTCCAAGTTTCTCTGAACTCTGCCTAATGATGTCCTTTGCTAGGTAGGCTGAGAAGGAATCAGCGATAGAGACATTGCCTACTTCATTTAAGGTTGTATCATATTAGCTGCTTAAGATAACACTGAAAAAATGCCAGGCTCTGACTAGAGCATCATAAGCAAACTTTTACCACGTGACACAGTTGTGTAAAAACTAGTGCATGCTCCCTTCCATTAGGCAATGCAAATCAATCTTCCACGCAGGAGGATACATAAATGATTACTAGGAAATGGCTTTAACAATAAGTTATCTTATACCTCTGCACTTTGAGCTCCCCAAGCACAAAGCCAAATACCTCAGCTTTACTGCTCTCCAGTAGCATTTCTTATGAACTACTGTGAATATTTGATATGTAAAATGTATCAAAATCCCACCTTGATAGTTGATAGGACTTTTCTCATTAACATCAACAGAATAGGATTTTGTTCTCAAGGAAACTTTGCATGCCTCCTCTCAAATACATCTGCTTTCATGGCAGCATTACACCCTAGTGAATGATTGCCTAACTTTCTCCACTTAAAGACTCAAGTTTCAAGCTGCTACACTTCAGTTTTTTTAGGCTTAAGTTTTCCATGCAGGTATCTGCATCAAGCTGATTTCAAGTTTCAGCAAAGCTAAAGCAACTAGTTCTCAACAACAAAATCTGGGTGGAATGCATTGTCACATTCATTTAAAACATACATACAACCACTTTGTTGAGAGGCTCTATGCTTTCACTTTAGGTTTGGAAAAGGTCCTTGTACTATAAACTGAGTATTAAAAGCATGATTTTTACAGTATTAGTGAATATCTCTATTGACTAAAAAAATTTTAGGGAAAGAGGCATGTTCATCATAACACGTTTGGTGAAATTTAGTTAATATAAAGACCTTGGCTGTAATAATACTGATTGAGGGGAACTTCTCTTTCATCCAGTTGCTTTGGGATTGCCGGTGCACCCACCAGGTCCTGCTACCAAGATAAGCTATGAACACATTTTCAACTGCTGCTCTGGAAGATTGGAAAAGTTTGCTCTTCCAGATTGCAGGGGGCACAGGAGACTCACTGGGAACAGAAAAGGATGAGAAGCTTTATTCAGCCCTAACCACTAAGTGAAATACCATTATGAAAAAAAAAAAAAAAAAAATCGGTATCTGCTTACAGAATTAAAGACTTCATTGTAATATTTACACAACAGTATTACAATAAATATTGTGATCTTTAACACATTTGTTAAGACCATGTAAGCTACCTTAGATAACTCTCTGATCCAAATGATTTTTTTTTTTTAACAGAACAGTTGTTTTTTTTCTTTTGAGCCAGATTCTTCCAGTCTCCCCCATAGAAACTTTCCAACTCTACTGTAACTGGAAGGACAGAAGGTAATGCCACCAGTCTTAGTCAGACTGAGCAAGTGATGTACTATGGCCATACAGACTAAATTATGCAGTGTATCCACTGTTTTTTCCATCACACAAGTCCAATGGGAGTATCTCTGCCTGAAAAGGCTTATTACAAAGTGTAGAAGTCATAGTCTACGTCACTGAGGACTAGCTGCCTTGTACACTGCTAACAGTTTTAGGGACAAGATGGGCACAGCTGGGGACTCCTCCTGTGGCACTGTTCAGCACCAAAAGCCTAACCTTGGATCACCACATTTATGTGAGAGGCAGAAGTGGAACTGGAAGCAGAAAGTCCTCAATATGACCTGTGTCTTAAGGGATCCTCACATTAGCATAGACTGTGACCAGTCTACCCTTTGGTGAGGAGGACATTGGGCATGCTATCACCCAGTGCCTCTGCTCTTTTTCATACGTAGTAAGTATTATCAAATCTTCCTACTGGGATTTGTTCAGCTAAAGAACCAAAAACAAACCCACAAAAACACTTTGCCAAAACCAACACCACACCACCCCCAGACCACCCACTGTTATTTCTCACTTGTTTCACAAACTTTATCTCCTAGTTCTGGGAAGTGCCACACGCTCTGCAGTAATACACAGAACATTAACACCATGTCCACTGTACCAGCATAGTTCATGCAGTGCAGTTTGCTCTCCATCGAATTTAAAGGTTTTTAGCTAATGCAACACAGCATCAGAAGACTACAAAAGCAAAACGCAGTAAGTGACTGTCCTGCAGCAGAGAATATATTTGCAGAGACCAGACTGTGGTACCCAGCCCCTAACCAATGGGACTGCTGCTCCACCTGCTGGACATCCAAAAATCTCACCCAGGGCAATGGCCTGCCTGCAATTTGCAGCACTCCCAAGAGCTTGACTGTTTTCATTTAAGCCAGTCAGAAATTTAATATGATCTTTAACAAGAGCAGAAATAAGTCAGTACTGAAGGCTTTTGAACATACAATCTGTGGTAAACATGCAGAATCAGACAAGTAAAAGCACACAGGGTCTGCAGTTTAGTGTCACACCCCTGACAGCTCTTGCTATGGAAAAACATTCACTTAACCAACTTATTCCAAACATTCAAAACCACATCCATCCACTCACCCATCCATCCCACAGGCCTGGCAGCCATGCTGCTGCACTCCTCTTTCCCCTGCAAATACACTGCTAAATTCTAAGCTAGTTCCCCACCCCAAACCCAAGAACAGTCTAGAGCTGTTTCATTGCCCTTAATGCTCCCAGAAATCAATTGTAAATAATGCATTTTTAAGACCGAGGTTAGCACTGGCAATGCAACTATACTGCCAAGCAGCAAAATGTCTCAGAAGTCAGTCAGACTTGTGACAATGTGCATAAAGACTCAATATCCTCTACAAACCATAAAGACTCTCAGCCTATTTAGGATTCTGCTGGTTATTCCAGGAACTGATAGGAAAGCGAGCAACCTCTGCTTTTCAAAGGAAGCTTGAGATCCTCAATGGTAAAATGCTTAAAAAGCTTGCTCCATTCCCATCCCTAGCCTCTCTCTGGATTACTCACTTGCAAAAATACCAGCAGTTTGTGTATAAATATTTAACCTCAAGTTTTCAACGTTGACCTCTTTTGATCTACCTAGACTTTTCTGTTGATCTTGCATACTTGTTGTCGGTGGGGTTTTTTGGTTATGTTTAGTTTAGTTCAAGATCCCTCCTTTAGTCACATCTTCCACATCATGCTGGTTATGACCATGGATCCTGGGTTTGCACAAACCTAGCTTTTTAAAAGGGTAACCTAACCTACTGTTATTAGCTGCAATGCCACAACACACAGAAGCATCCCAGTTTTAGGACTGCAAACGGCAGTGCCATTTGTGAGTCTCCATATAGCTTCCATAACAGCAGAACTAGTGTTGCTCCAAGGATGCTATCATTCACTAAGCAAGTCATACCTTTTAATATTATAATCATCTCCCTAAGAGGCACATGCTTACAAAATTACAAATGCAGCCAAGAGCATATTTTATTTTTTCCTCCCATATGAGAAGAAGCTTTTGCCATATAGATATTTTTAATACTCCTCTTTGCTGAGCTTCAGAAATGAAACGAAAAGGCAGTCTAGTACTCTTCCCTCATCCTAATGACGTTTATGTTACTGACTGGCAGTGCTTTAGAAATATCCCAGTCTAGGCTGAACAACAGGAGACAAAGGTATGTAACAAACTGCTTTTCTTTAGGACACCTTAACAGCTTTTCCTGAAAAAAAGTGTCTATATACTGAAGTAATTAATAGCTGTTTTCATACATTTTGTTACTTTTGTACTGGTATCACTGCATACCAACCTTCTGAATCAGAAGTTCTAGAGATAAAAGTCTGCAGGATTGAGCAGAGTAGAACAGTAACAATTCTTTTGTTATTATATATCATTGTTTCCCCTTTCCCTATCAACCAAGGAGATGACAGACTTTTCAAAAGAAAAGCTGCAAATCTAACTTTTCCCAAGTAAAATGCCTATTATTTGTAACTTTTAACATGAGAAATATAATATTTAGTGCTTCCAGGAAATTGAAGGGGCATACATAATATCACTGTTTCAAATTTCTCATTTTGTACACTTCTTCCACTTTCATCATTCATACCAATCTCCATCTCTTTGTATTCAGAAGAATCCCCACAGACTTCAGTGTCAGAACGCAGAGGAAAGGGGAAAAAAAAGAAAGTAGTAGTACATTTCTTCATAAAAGGACAAAATACGTGTCTTTTAGAGAAACTATAGTTAAAAAAGGGTCAAAACTACAAATGTCTCAGTGAGTCTTCATGATTATTCAGTCATTTTAGTGTTACTTCAAGGAGAAAGCATGTAAAATTAGAGTTTTTTTAAAAAGGAGCAGGACAAAACTGATGGTATAATAGAAGGTCATTATACATTTCTCAGACTGCATTTTTGGGATAGAAAATGTGTAGAGATTTAGTTAAATAAAGCAGGTGGGTGAAATTTCAGAAGCAGTTGGCATTACTGCGAGACAGCAATTTAGAACAATGGGCTGCCTGTCAGTTCTTGTTAGTCAGTGGGGTTCAGAAAGTGCCTAGTGGCACCTATTATGAAGGCACTTTAGGCTGAGCTTTAAGATATCAAAAAACGAAAGTCAGAAAGTTATGTGAGCTGCAAAGCACCATCTGTTCAGATACAGTCTGACTAACAAATTCATGGTCAGTCTCAAGCATATTTCTCCCTATTGTCCCTTTCTCTGCCAAACTCTAACCATGTTCTGAGTTGCAGTACAATTTGTACAACCCAGTCCAAAGATCCTTTACAATCCCATTCACTGTCACCTTGTAGTACGATGGCCTCAGTTACAGAAAGCCAGCAGTGCTTTTTTGCATAGTGAGGAAAAAAAAAAAAAAAAAAAAAAAAAAAAGAAAATTGACATTCTTACAGTGTATAACTCCGAGCACATACCAACTGAGCACAACTCCTTGTCTATTAATCATGTCAAAACGTTAGTCTGAAACAAGCAGAGCTGCAACACAGCATTAAGATGAATGTACTAGCATGACAGTTAAAGACAGTGTCTATTATGTCCTTTATTGCTCAGCATCATTAATGCCTTCCAGAATTTTCCAGATGTTTTCAAGTCGTATGAGTGACTGGTCTTTGTCTTTTCCTCAGTTTTCTAACAGTGGAAGAAGGATACAGCTGGGATCTCTCTACTGAGCTGATCACAATCCAGGAACAACTCTCCTCTACACATCCCATTCTTAACTATATAACATAGTGCACAAGGCACACAAGCTTTTGTAGTGCAAACTCTGGAAGGTGCGTCAATGCCCTGTTCTGGAGTTACTCACTGGCAGATCCCATGCTTAAAGTAGGCCACCAAGACATTCAGCACAGGGTTTGTGGTGTCCTATGCCACTCTCTCAATTGTAACTAAACACAGAATTTGTGGGTTTGTTCTAAGAAGGAGCTTCTAAAAGCATCCAGGGAGCCAGTTCTACACCTGTCCAGAGCAGGCTGCCAGAAGGTGGGAATAACTGACTAATTCAATGGTGAATTAGTCGATGTGATATATAGGTATGAATGCACAAACAAAAGGGCACGTGCATGTATGTAGACAGGAACATTTGCTTAAACTTTAGAAAGGTCTCAGCATGGATTACACAAACATGGAAACCTAACTTTCAACGCCTTATCAACAGAGCTTTTTTTTTTTTTAAATTTAATAGAGTCGTGGGGTTACACTGAAGTGTATCTACAGTACACATTAGTTTAATTAAACACTGTAATGAATCATACCAATCTAATACATTTTGGACTAGTATTAAATATAATCCTTAAATGTCAATACTTCCAGCAACTATTCAGAGTTGACAAATTGAAGTTAGCCAGGCATATCAGCCTTTCTACTCAGAAACACAGACCTTTGATACACCTTATCAGAAAGCATAGAAAGTGCAGACATTTGCCATAGCAGCTGCTCACTTTTCTCTTCACTAACTTATATACAAGCAAGAAATGACACATTTAAAAAAAACAAAACAAAACACAAACACCCAAAACTTCATCAACGCAAATTGCATAAGTACTGATTTAGAAAAAAATGTGTTTCTATACATAATTATTTTTGCAAACCTTGTTACAGTTCATGTAACTAAAATTTCATCACTGAAAGTGCGATTCTCAGTGGTACAAAGGATACCAGAAATGGTTAAAAATGGGTTCATACTTTTATGTATTTCCATTGCATAAACCAAAACCCCCACAATTTATACATGAAGTTAAAACAAACACTTCATTACACAAATCATATCTGTGCAAGGTGGTATTAACATTTTTTAGTATTTATATGCTCTGTTCTACTTATAATCACAAATTGGCAACTTAAAACACTCTTCCACTGTCCAGTTAAGAGATCTTTCCATCTGCTTACATTTAACTGTTACTACTCATGAAGTATAAACACTCTAGAAAGCCCTTTTATCTTCATGAGTTATCATATCCCAAATAGGAAAAAAGGTTTCCATATCATTAAAGTTGGTGAAAAGGACAATTTTAATAATTTGATTCACCATTGGTATAATGGTATTTTATGGCATTGACTTACATATTTTAAGAATTTTATTACAAGTGACAAAGAGCACCTTAGCAATAGCTATTTCTAAATATTAAAGAACAATTCTTACTGCCCACTTCCCTAACATTGCAGCAAAATGCTTTTTGCAGCACAGCAGCCATGAATGTAATTTTATTACCTGAAGTCCAACATTGTCTGCCTGTCCTCCTTTAACTAACTGGGAGATGAAGAGGCCACAGCTAAATTCCACTCCACCTCTCACACTTATTCCCAGTCCTTCAGGATGCAAACGATCCAATCTTACTTCTTTCAGCTTTCTGCAAAAATGGAAGATACTTGACTATTCAGCTGCATAACACTTTGTGGCAATAATGTTTCATATGAAAGTCACACATTATTTCTCTCCTGTAACATTTAAGCATGAAAAAAGCAAGTTGACTGAAGTTTGGATGGATGTGTGTTAGCTAAAGCCATCAAGTATTTTTTATAAGAAAAGACATTTGCAACCATTGAAGTTCTCTGCTTCTAGAAGGTTAGAGCTGTAAGAATTTTTTATTATTAAATACAGAAAAAAATAGAAAAGATTGTTTCAACTGGAAAGCATTGGTTTTGACTCCCTCACACTGCTTTTACTAAATTAAACTACTTGGCAAACAATTTCAGCTAGCTCAAAACTGCACTTCTAGCAAATATAACAAAAGTAAAAAAATTGTGCCCTACAGCTCTACACAGGTGATAGATATTTCACTTGGGATTTGTCTGAAAACTCAGTCAGTATTTCCTGCTTATCTTTAAGTTAGCTGCATTGTTCTGCATTCTCTTACCGTGACCTTTTGGGTGTAAGCTGATCGTATTCCACCTGGTGTTTTAATGGGATAAGTGGGCGGATAGCATCAAATAGAGGCAATCTGCTTGGTTCATTAATCACAAGTTTTAGGTCCCCCACAAGCACTGGGAGATTCATAGATCTACAAAAACACAGTAAGAAAACAGGCACAGGTAATCAACACAAAGCATCATTTAATAACTTGCTGTACATGTAGCTTCAACATTTGCATTCAACCTACTAGAAAAGTTATTTATGCAGATATTTGTTTAACCAAAGCAAAATAGCCTCTGAGAAAGCAAACTGTCTGTAAGCAAAGAGGAATAACAACTATCTCCTTCAAAATAACTGAAATCTCCTATATATTGCCTTTATCTTTTAAGGTCACACACATCACTTTTAGAGATGACATCTTTAATTTCAGAGTCCCCAAAAGATTTATGGAACCATTTGGAGATAACTTTCCTGATCAGATATACCTGTCTACTAGATTTTTCTTTCCTTACTAGTTAGCAATCCTAAGTGAATCCGGGCTACAAGCTCCTTTCTCTCATGAACTCAGGAAACTGACAAATTGTTTTGAACCAGGAAATAAATCATGATGCTCAGTAGCTAGAGCAAAGACTTAAGTGTTAATTTAAAAAAACAAACAAACAAACAAAAAAACACACAAAAAAACCCCACAAAAATTGAAGGGCCATCAACCAATAAAGAAAATCTACAGAAGTTAAACCACTACGAACATTTGTTTTATGAGAGCTATGCAAAGTAGTCTCCTTGATATTGTCAGCACTGAGATAGTTATAGGTCTAGAAAATGTACTTTGCTGCCCAGCTGCAAGAGTGGAGGAACAGCTCCCTAAGGTTCAGTGGAGCTATTCCTACACAACATTGCTAAACTTAGTCTATATTATTTGCTGGTCCCTCTCTTATAATTTACATTTCCTGGCATACAGTATTTCTGAGGCATAAGCACTGAAAATACAAATCAGGAATGCATATTATATGGTATTAGAAGTCAAATACTTTTGGAAACGCTATTCACAGTGAAGCACACATTAAATGTGAACTCCAATAGGAATTGCACATAGTTTTTCCCTGAAATACTTCATAATGTATTCCAAAATTTGATACATCATCAACATATGTTCACAGAGATATTGGAAATTTTGCTCAAGTCATTGCAATTTTGAAGAAAAGTTACTATATGCATTGTTAGTTTTGTAACTGCAAGAAGATTTTAAATAATTCAGAGCTACTGAATCAACCAGCTTTCCAAACAACAGGCTTTATGAATGGAGAAGCAATTAGATAGACCTAAGTGAAACTGAATCAGATATGCAGCTGAATACATCCATAACTATAGCTCAGTGCAAACATCACATGGAAACATCTACATTACACTCAGCTGAGATGCTATTAATTAAGATATGAATGGAAACAATGTCTGTCAGAGCCACTTGTCTATGATGAGTGGAAAATACATTCTCAGCTTCTTTGAAAAACAATGGATCAGATGCTGATCTCATTTGCAACAATATAGGTCCTAAGCAACTGCAGTTTAAATCAGTTCAGTAAAAGGATTGGTAATAGGCCTATCACCTTACCATTTTTTTCCCATTATGTTGTAATAAACCAGAGTTGTTAAATATGCCAAACAGATTCCCAGACTAATTTTTTTCAGCTTTCAGATAACAGCTGCAAATAAGTTTTTATCTGAATAGTTATCAAAAAATCTTCAAAAAGCTCAATGAAAACCTCTGTTGCAAATAAATAAGCTTTATCTGGAAATATTAATGAATTTGATTAAGGCTGTCTTCCTGTCCCCTAATAACAGTTTTATCATCCCAGTGTTTCCCTCCCCTCCAATACAAATCTATCAAATTCTTTTACAAAACTGCCAAGTCATAAAACCGAAGTAACTTTATGGGTGATTACAGACATTTCTGCAGCTACATTGTAAAAGTGTAAGACTTCATTAAACAGAATAAAACCCTACTACTTCAACTACTTTTCTAGTAGCATATAAAAAGACAACTTGAACTCTTGAATAGTCACTCTTCACATTTAAAAACATAAGTAAAATTCTACACAAACACATATAAAGCTAGATCTTACTGGTGGTACATCCGCAGTACATCATAAAGGTAATCCTTCTCTGCTTCATTGTCAATTAGTAGATTAACCTGAAAACCCAAGGACATGGTTGTCAATTTCTGACTAAATAGCCACAAATGTTGAACATACAAGACTTCCACAAATTCTTAAGCCATAGAGCAAAGATTTCAATAGGGAAAGACTTTGTTTTTTTCTCCCCCAAGATAAACATTTTTTTGCAATAGAGTATTACTTCACAATGTGAGGCTTGTAACAAGACTTTCTAAAATTAGTACTACAACAATTAGACAAGGTGGTAAATACTGATACATTCTGTATGCTAGATTTCCCTTCAGGAGTAATATTATTACAATAATATACTATTTGCCTTACCTGATAATCACTGTATTGTTGAATAAATGTTTTCAGAAACCTTTTTGGCCATTCGTTAATATAGCACATGCTGTCACGGATAAAACCAACACACTGAGATGATTATAGTCTATGTTCTGTCATCCAAACCACTGATTTCAATTCACTTACAACATTATGCAAACTGCTACGCTACTGTTCTTTGCTCCAGCTCTTAACTGATAGAACTTGCTAGTTATTCTTTCCTCCCCCACTAATAGTACGTTTACTTAAACCAGTGTCATATTACTATGCCTGCTCTTGGATAACTACAATAAAATAAAGAAAAAAAAAATCCACCCAAGAATTCTCATATGAGGAGTTCAATTCACATTCAGTAACAGTGAGACCCCCACTGACCTTACTTGCAGTGAGAGGTCACATCACATTAGTTTTACATTTGATCAAGCTTAATGCTTAGGAAAACAATTTACATCTGACCTAAAGGCTAATATTACTGTGACGTGAAGTCTGAGGACCAATTTGCATGCTTAATGAAAGGCCCCTTCTTTCTAGGTTTGCAATGGTTTGCATTATATTCTAAGCTAAATATGTGTTTCATATTTCCTTTGTTCCTTTTGGCTCTCTAAAGCCAGCAAGACTCCACATACAGGTTGTTTTCTATGACTTGTCTCCTCTGGAAAAGGACACTTTCAAAACACGTAAAGGCCAAAAAGCTACACGCAGGACAAGATTGCTTGACAGTAATGCTACTGAGTAAACCAAATTATTCACAGTGAATTTCATAACACAGAAGGAAAAGTCTACCTTAAAAGGAAATAAAATGGTTGCAATCAAAACTGACTGGTTCACCAATACTGTACACAGACTCAAGGCAAGGTGATACATGTAAAACTAAGCCCAACACCTATTTTTTTCCCTTCCTCATCAGGAAAAATACAACATACAAATCAGCTTTGGTGCTAGTATACAGAAGTGAATCCCTAGTGCTAGTTAAGGTACTGTATGAGCAGAGCTTCACGAAGAACGTTAAATGTTTAAGCACATCAACACTACATAGCAATGAGCAAAACCATCATAATCTCTTCTCCTAATTGGGAAAGCAATCAGGAACAACACCAGATTTTTCTCCTAATAATCTAGCTGGACATGTTTCCTACTCCCTCTCAGGAACTGGAGGGCCATATCTAAGTTCTATCACTTGTTCTCACAAAACATTCAGTCCTCCTGTTTGATTGCTGCTCTTCTCACCCTACCACCACCAACTTCCTTGTCCTCTGACAAAAACAAACACCCAAGTGACAACTTATTTATTCAGAATGCTACAGCTGGGTTAATCTTCCTGGGTCGTCTCACTAATGAGGTCATTATTCTCCTGCTGTCTTCTATTTCACCAGTTATCACTTCATTGTAGCCACCTGCATCTCTTACCATTTTCCTAATTCATTAATACCTTGGGATGAAATCTTACTTTAAACATACACTTTACCTATGCTTATCAACAGCTTCTAAGAGTTGACTCCAATTTCCTAATTCCTAAAAGATCATGCCCCCACATGTTAAGGAAAAAAAAAAAAAAAACAAAACAAAAAAACCCAACAGTGGTGACATGGTGTAACCTGCATCAGAGAAGTATTTTAGTATCTCTCTGTTTCTTGAGAAAATAACTGTAAAAGTATGGGATAGATAATTTCACAGCTGGACAGTGTCTTGGGTGGCCCTGCTCAAGCAGGGTTGGGGCTCTCACCAGGAGATGACCTCCAGAGGTTGCTTCCAACCTCAAACTTTCTGTGATTATTTAAAGGTATGTTCACAGCTGTTGTGTAATTTACAATCCTAGAACACAAATAAAGAGTTGCTTATGCTCTATTTCTCACTATATAAGTTGCACTGTTTTTCATAGAAATTAATAAGGAGTCATCACAAAAACTGTACCTACATACAAAAGAAAAATCAAATCTGGCAACAAGTCTATATAAGTTTATTCAGTAGAAGTTGTGGGGATAAAAAGCACTTTTTGGTGTGGAAAAAGCTCAGATTACAGTAATGCACTACTGTAGCACTAGCCCAACATGTCAGCTTTCAAAGAATAATATAAAGTTCTATTTAACCTACACAGCCTTTGAAAAACTGTTGAGAGAAACAGAAGAACTGGACAATATATTTGCATATATTATGTATTTTGCATTGCTGGTTGCTTGATAGTAATTTTCATCAGTTCTCCCTAAGGAAAAAAATAATGTGAAAGCTGCAAATAATTGAGAAAACTCAGATCCTGTGGCTAAGCATTTTTCACTGTTTTGACACAGAAAAAGTATCCAAGACATTAAAATTGCCACAGAAGCCACTACAAGCGGGATGATACAAAACAGTTTAAAGAAAAGACCTGTTCCAGTATCCTTTTACTCAGATAAAGTTTTCACTCAGACATGCATCCTACTTATTTGCATCAACAAACACTGACAATAACCCTTACGTTATCAGGGGTAACGTAATGATTTATGAATTATAGCAGCAATGAAAGGGAAAAGGTTTAAAGTTCAAGATGGTAACCATCCACCTAGGAACCAGAGTCTTTACAGATATGTTGCACAACCCACTGTTAAGTTATACGGTAATAGGTAGCAAGGCAGAAATAACTTGCTAGATGTCTACAGTCATCACTATGGCATATCCAGGTCCTTAATGTTTTTGAACTTCAGTTTGTCATATAGGTGGGTTTTTGTAGGGTTTTTTGCAGCCTTTCTACTACGTTATAACAATTCTTTAGTTAATGGCTTTACTACCAGGTGATACTTCTATAAAACACATTACACTGCTTCAAAGAAACTCCATTCCCCAGCTGACAACAAAAACCAACCAACCTTTCCCACAGAAAAAAGCAACACAAAACAGTACTGAAAACTTTAGCTTGAGAGTCTTAAATGGCTACGGAAAAACATCTCTTAGATGTGTAAACAATTTCCTCCCCTCCTTTCCTTAAGCTTCTTGAGCTTACTCTGCTCATAGAATTTTGAACTTTGCTGTGCACTTATTTAGCTGGGTACATGACAAAATGACGTGTCAGCCAGACTGAGTGCTCCATGTATCAAGTGCATTTGCACATGACTGCACATGTACAATTGCACTCGTGAATGTTAAGGTGGAACCGAAGTCTTCCGAGCAGCAGCTGGCAGCGCACAGGTCTGCGAACGGGAACTGCCTGGGCCTGGACTTCAGCACCTGCACTTTTGCCTCCCCTGAACTGGACTGGGTGTAACATTTTTTACATTTTATTAAAATAAAATAAATTGTATCAAGCCCTGAAAAAGCTTATGCACTGGGGAACGTTCTTCCTCTTCTCTTCCTCCCTTTTAAAGCTTTTTAAGTTTTACAACCACCCTCTCACAGGAGGTTGCCGCCCGCTTTTCCGCGCCACTGGCACGGCAGCGCCAGCTTCCCCAAGCTTCTCCCTTCCCCGTCGGTCACTCTGGCAGCGTTCGGCAGCGTTCAGCAGCGGGCAGCGCCGGCAGCACGCCCCAGGCCTTCCCGGCGCCAGGAGCCGTGCCCCAGCCCGGAGCTTCGCCTCCCTCACAGGCCGCGGGGGAGCGGCTCTGCCCACTGCCTGCGGTCACCCGGTGAAGCGACCCCGGGTGTCCGTGGGCTCCGCTCTCTTACCTTGTGCCGGAATTCACGGGCCACCCGGCGCTCCATTGTGCACGGGGTGCGGACGCTGGGCGGGTGCGGGAGGTGCGCGGGGTGCGGGCAGTACGCGGAGCGGCTGCGCCGGCGAGGCCGCGCCCCGGGGCGGTAGGAGGCGCGACCGTCGGTCTCGCCCGCCGCCGCCTACAGCATCCCCGTCCTCCGCCACCGCCGCTCCCCGACCTCCCTGCATTAGTACGAGCCGCCGGGTAGCGATAACCCCTGCAACCCCAGGCTTTGGTTGTTTAAGGCCAAAGCAAAGGAGAAAGAAAAAAGTAAAGGAAAAATAAAAGCCCCCCTCCTCCGGTGTGTTACCTGGCCGTGCACCACCCGCCTTTTCCCTGGGCTGATTTTTTTAACTGGTGCTTCTCCTACAGCACGGAGCTGACATCCAAACTTCTCTTCTGTAGTTGTAGGTATGTATGTCACTAGCCCTACTACTTGAGAAAAGCTCGAAGCTGCCAACTTTAGAGCACGCTAACACCTGGAGAGGAAAAAAAAAAGCTTCAGTAGATTGCTCTACTGCAAATAATCTCAATTTTTTAATTTTTATGTAAGGAGGGTGATTCTGATGTATCACTGCCTAAGTCAAATTTCCACCTGCCTTTCCCACTCACAGAATATTGTTGCTTAGAAATGTCGCCTCTGACATGCCTACTGTGACTAACTGCATAAGAATCAAGCTCAGACTACCTGAAAAGAAGTCTATTTCAGACTAATGTCTTCCAGGTAATTTTGTCATCTCCCACTTTCCCTAATGTAGTACACAATAATAAAGACTTTTGCAATCAAGGCTGGAAGCAAGTGGAAGTAACCTGCTAACCTATGTCCTTTAGTCTCCCTGCAGAATCAGCTTTGCCCACATCACTCTGAAGAGAACAGGGTTTACTTAAGCACAGGTAGCTTGCCTGCTCCTCCTTCCAACAGAGTGGAAACTTGCATGAATACATATAAAGGCATGATAAAAAAAATCCATACTGCAAATACAAACTGGAATCTGTTTAATTATTTCTGTGTGATAACCTTCCTAAACTACACCAGCTCCTCTAGAAGTTGCTTTTAGCCCTTTCAGAAGATGGCTTTGCTGTATCGGAACATTTCAATGGTACATACACTACCCATTTCTCATATCAGGTGTCAGGAATAAGAGAGGAATGCATTTTAAGCCTATGTACAAACAAATACAAAAACTGTTTTCAGAAAACAACTTTCTCTTAGACGTGCAGCTACTAGTACACAAATAATTTGTCTTCTACCTAAGTTCGAGTACCACAAAATATTGAAAAGCTATTCTGTCTAAGCATTAGACAGACAACCATAGAATTTCTTTCCTGCATATGCAAAACAAAATTGTATTATATTTGAAAAGAGAAGGAAGGAGAGATAAAATTTAAAGGACACATAAAATGTCATGTGTTTTCTTCAAATTTACATATAGACTATAACAGTAATTTATATCTTTCAATCATTCCTAGAAAACTTTACAGGAATAGATCTTTTACAAGCTCAAAATTATGTACATTTGAAAGAAAATTATTTTTTTTATCACATAGATAAATTTTCTCAAGGTCAGAAACTCCTCCATGTAGTAAAATATTGTGGAATTAACTTCATCTGGTGATGTGAAAACTGCTCTGAATAATCAGGTAGAGGATACACCACAGAAAGGATAACAAATTGGTGGGCTGTTAGTCTGCTCTGTCACATGAATCCCTGTGCTCTTCTGTGCATAAATATAAAGCAAACAAACCCACAAAGCTATCCCATGCTCCAAAACTGGAAGTTTGATAATCAGAAAATTTATGAGATGCTTCTGAAGTATCCATTACTTAAAATATGTCATATTAAAAGATGGTACAATTATGACTGTTTATTAGTTTTGGATAATTAAATCTTTCATAGCAGGAAATCAAATTGCATCTAAATTAGCTTTAAACTAGCTTCAGTTATTGTTTGTTATTTATGTCATTAAGGAAAAATGAATAAAACGGGCAGCCCGTTTAGTAGGCAAAGAAATACATTAAAATGCGTGTTGTGTAATCTGATTCCTGTTGCTTTTGATCTACTTTCTCTACTTCCACTCATGTAATCAGGATCAGAGAAAGTGCACCAAAGCCAAGTGTGTGGTGCATTCAGAATAGATAGGCTCTGCTACAGGCTGAGGCTAGCACATAATTTGAAAAATCTGTTTGGGGGTACTGGGAAAAGACTGTGCTGAAGTTAAAGAATATCTTTTCTGTCTCACTTTTCTCTCATACACATTCTCCCTCCAACATTTACAGGAGAGAACAGAATTCTTAGTGAAAACATCCCTAGTTTTCCATCATTTCGTTAGAAATTAAACACTTGTTGCAGCAAGAAACACAATCCACAGGGAGAAATTACAAAGGCAGAAAAGAGATCTTTTTAATGACTTACTGTTAACAGACTTCCCAAAGCAGTCAGAAAAGGTCCTTTTCATCTGAGACAGTTTCTCACCTGGAATGGGCAGCTTCTAAAGCTTCTGTTACAAGATAGGCAAACCTGAAGAATGACAGGGAGAGAGGCAGCAGCAGATGGGAAAGAGAAAAGAACAGAAAAAAGTGAACAGCAATAGGAAGAGGGAAGAGAAAAGAGAAGAAAAATCATGGAAGCAAGGGAAAATAGCAAATTTAATCACAAGAGAAAAAAAAAAGAATAAAAAAAATGGAAAAAGGTCCACAGCTCCTAATTCAAGAGTGTGAATTCATAGTAAAAAAGAAGTTGTCAGAAGCTATGGAAATAATCCATGCATATTAGCTGCACGCTGCATGCAGTTCATGTCTTACGCATTTCATTACTCAAGTTCTGACACCTGTTTCAATGGATCGGGGCCAATGCTCCGTGTTAAGCATCGACAACGTTTGCTACCTCACAGCGCAAGCCGGCAGCTCTCCTCTCCGCACACTGGCAGTTTTCAGTCGTGCGACATTACCAGGAGTAAAGGCAAAGCCCCAGGTTTGTTCACGTTAGAGGTGGGGCGCAGCCTTACACCGCACCCCACCGCGGAAGTTTCAGCTCCTGCTGCGAAGCTGTGACATTAATCGTTTCCTAAATCCTAGAAGGGCAGGAAAGTGGAAACAAACGTGAGGAGCCGGCGAAGTCAGCGCCCGCATGGGGCAATTAGGGAGAAGCGTTATTGGGGCGAAGCCGCCCAGCTGTAGAGGCAGTAACCGGCATGGGGCCGGGAGCCCCGCTCCAGAGCGAGGGGCGGTGTCCGGGGTGGGTGCTCGGGGAAGGGCCAGGGGCGGAGGGCGGGCAGGTGGCTGATAAACCTCCCGTCCGCCCCGCCCGGAAGGGCGGGATGAGCGCAGGTAGCGGTCGGCGGTGAGGGCCGTAGCTCTGTGGGAAGCAGCTGCCACTCGTCAGCCCGTCATGGAGGCCCGGCTTCTCCTCGGGGCGCTCCTCTGCGCCTGGCTACCGCCGGGTGAGCCTCTTGTCGGGCAAGGCCTGGGGATGGGACGGGACGGAAGGGAGGATAGGATAGAATAGAATAGAGCAGTCCTGGCCATCACTAATGTGGTTCCCTGGCCTTCCAGCTCTGTCTCCGTGGGGCGCCCGGGCGCAGCTCCCCGTCGGTGAGGACCTTCCGCTCCCCAGGTAAGAGCCAGTCGGGGCGCAGCGGGGTTCCTTCCTTGCCGCCGCGGCGCGCGGCCCGCAGCCCTGAGGTGGAGTGGGCTGGGCTGCCGGGCCCGAGCAAACCTTGCCTTGTTCTCCTGCTCTCAGCCGAGGCAGCGCCGCGGGACCTCGGAGAGGGGATGGCCTCGCTGCGGCGATGCAGGTAGGGGACGCGGGTCGGGCGCTAGGAGGGGCTGCGGGCGGGCACGGTGGTGCTAAATGCTGGGGCGAGGGATGCGGTGCGTCCTCCGGGAGATGAGACTACTGGGACGTGCGGCTTTTCTCTGAGGAGTCCCCTAACCCCTGAGGAGAGCAGCCCCTCCCCGTGGTAGGCTGCCTCTAACCCCAGTGCGACCAGGGCTGAAGAGGCGATGTGCTGCCATCTCTCACGATCCAATATGGCGCCTGGCTTTCCCGCGCTGCGCTGGTGCCTGGTGAGAGTTTTCTGAGCTGTGGTTGGCAGCGTCGATCTGAGGAATCGGTGTTCTGGTTGTCACCAGGATAACGTGTTTCTCATATCTTAGCTGAATATATCTGTACGTTATAATGATACCGTCAGTATTTCTGATGGCTGTTCTACCACTTGTGATTCTTAAGGACTTCAAGCAGTGTTGAATGTGTGTTTTATCCTGGCAATAGGGAGTGCCACTCATGAACGAAAGGAAACTTGGGGTTTGAAGTTTTTAAGTAGTGAGGGAACATGGTAGCTAGAGCTTCAGCATGTTCAGAAATAGTTACATGTCCTATGAAGCATCCTTGTTCTAGGGAAAGCTGAGGTCTGGTCTGGCTCATCGAGCAATAATCGCTTTGTGGGAGCCTTTTCACGGCTCAGTAAAAGTAAATGAGCTGGGGGTATCAGATCTCTACAACTCAGTAGTGGGTTTTGGATGTGGTTTATCTTGGCAATGCAACTATATCATTCATGGTGTGTTGCTGAAATGTAATTAGGGTGCGTGGTTTTCACTCCCCTATTTGAGGGTGGGAAAAGTGAAGTTTGCTTTGTAGCTCTTGTTCGTGGCTTCGCAGGGGAGTCATTCTTTCTGTTTTCTCCCTACTTTTTCTGGGAAGAGCTCAGGAGAGAGAAAAACATGTCACGTAACTGCAAACAGGTAACAAAATCAACCACCATAAAAGCAAATGCTTGTGGATTGAGATTCCCCCCCCAAGAATTCAAGATGCAGTAATAGACTCTTTGTTTCCTTCTGTGCTAGCCTACTGAGCAGAAAGCTTCTGTAAGAAATATGTTTAGGAGAAAGGAAAAAACTAAATTCAATACTATTTTTAAAAAGGTAAGAAGCTGAAGAGTAGCTGTTCTAGCCATTTGAACTGTCTAAAAGTAACAATAATGCATTTTTTACATGTTCTTGCTTTTAATAAACTTTCTTAAGTGGAAGAGGTAAAGCAACATTAAGCAACGGTGGTTAAGGCCTCTGCAGAATTTTATGTCCATGAAGACTTAGTTAATGACATAGCCTCCAAGATCAGTTTTCAGTCAAATGTCTAATTAGGTATTTATAACAGAGAAAACATCTGCTACTTTAAAAATACTTTGTAGAATTGTCCACAGGACTGAAAAATTTGAATGATAAAACTCTAGGACTTGAAAAATAAATGCAATAAATGTCACCCAGTCCATACGTAAAAATTATGTAGATATAGCTGGTGGTGTTTATAATGTTATTTTGGAAATATTTTGCTCAGTTATTTCTATCACTGTAGACATCATACATTGTAGATAATGCTCTTTATCAACAGATACTGTATTTGTCATTGAATTTTTCGTAATGAAAACTCTATTCTATAATTGTCACTGAAATATGAACATTTTAGAGGTTATAGCTGCTATTCCTCATGAGGTGAAGAAATAATATGAAATGGCTGCAACATTTGTGTTGCTGTATTAAGTAAACTAGGTAAATGTAATTAGATGCCTTGTTAACAAGGAAAAACTTATCATAAATCATTGGCTTTTGAGGATCGAAAAGTTCATGTTAAATTGAGAAAAATGCTACTCAGACTAGATATAGGCAGTTCTAGAACAAAGATAGGAGGTTATAGAGAAGGTGAGAAACTTGATTTTAACAAAGGCGTACTAGTTAGGAGATATACTTCTGCCTGTTATAAGCATGGCGATATAATCGCATGATGACAAAATATCAACATATTTTTGTAACTTGGCTGAGAAGTCTGCTCTTCTGCAATCAAGTAGATGATACAAGCTGAATTGGCTTTTATGATTTGATGTATTGCTGGCTTTTTTTTTTTAAAAAAAAGGGAAATGTAAGTATTTAAGTTTTGAAGAACTCTTTTTAAGGCACCTGTATAGATCAATGCTTATCCTGCTTTCCCTTCTGCATGACAGTACATT
This sequence comes from Aramus guarauna, assembly GCA_013400195.1. NCBI lineage: Eukaryota > Metazoa > Chordata > Aves > Gruiformes > Aramidae > Aramus > Aramus guarauna. The sequence goes on from VXBL01009295.1 coordinate 419,062, forward strand.
TGACCGGACTGGTGGTTCTGTGTGCACTAAAGCCACAAGTTAATATTATTTTGTTAAAGCATATGTTGGAGCTGGTATGGAAATTATTTTCTGAGTGATACATAAATTGTCTTGGATATAGTTCCCTCTCAAAGAGACAATGTGGATAATATTAAACAAGTTATACATGCTCAGGTGCTGTCCTTTTTCTTTCTGTCATTAAAATACTCCCTTTAAGATGGGTTGTCTTTATTCATCAGTTTCCTTGAACCTGGGCATTCAAAGCTGCATCTTAAAAAGCAATTGCCAAAATTCTATCTATAGTACCTCTTTAAATAACTGAGTTTGTACTGTAAATTTGTAAGTGCTGAAACTTTGCACTTGCAAGAAGGTGGGAAGGAATTTACATATTCACACATCATATCTACACTATGCACCATCCTTGGGTGAAATGGTGTGAAATAGTATTGTCCCTCCAATTTACCTAGAAGCTATTGGGTGACTAGTGACCATGATGAGCTGTTAACAACTAACCTGTGGGTTCTAACTCCACAAAGAGAGTGGAGGGATTGTGACTGGCACCACTGATAGATGAAAGAATGAAGTGGAAGTTGGAATAATAGATGAATATGGCAAGAACAAGAGGGGAGTCAATGTTATCATGACATACCAATTTATAAAAATGGTTATAAAGTCTAATAGACTAGAAACACTGGGATTCCAAAACCTGTTTATTGGGGGGGTCGGGGAAGCTTAATTCACTACAATATTGAGAATTAATACAAAAAACTCAAGATATCGTGCTGCTGAATGTTGAAGCCAGAAGTGCTTATAAGAAAGGAAATGCAAAAGAATAAAGGCTTTAATCTGTCATCATATATTTCTGAATGTTAGAACAACAGGAAAAGATTAAAGAGAAGATGGTAGGAAACATTTTGAAAATTCACCTGGGTTTGAATTTTTGTTTATGATGGTTTTTAAAAAAACAACCACCACCACCACAAAACGAACTTGTTCATTTTGCTGGGGTTTGAATCAGGTTCTTGCGACATAGTGTGCATTTAGGACCTTACAAGACATTTTGTTAATTATTATGAGGTTTAGTGATTTATGCATGCATATACTTCAGAATTATTTTAAATAACTGTAATTGAGTGATAAGAATTTCCAAAGCAGAAGAATGTTTATAGTGACAATTATGTTAGATACACATGATGGTTTAGAGGCTGTAATTGGAGTAAAAGGAGTATGGAGAAGAGCAAGGAGGACAGTGTTTGGATATACAGTTTTAGGTATTTTGGCTTAACTGGCTTAAAATCTAAATGCTGTTGTCAGACATAATTTAATTTGCTCCTTTACTGGAGTCTTGAGTAGAGTGATTATACTTTTTACTTTACAATGGTATTTTTTGATAACTTTTTAGTAAGCCGATATGAAGCAGTGAGTTTACTAAAAATGGTAAATTTCCTGATAGACCATGAAGAGATTTTTAAAATGTCTTGGTTATAGCTGCTGATTTTTTTGTTCTTTCTGAAAGGAGCCTGGAATGGCAGTTTATAATGCTTCATCTACTACAATATCCTTATCTCGGAACAGGAGACTTCACAGTATGAAATGTGGACCATCTAGTAAGTTATTTATGTTTTTACATGAGATAGCTTCAATTGTCTGTTATGTTCTGCATAATTTAATTGTTTTTCTGGGAAAAAAACCAAACCCAAACAAACCCAAACACTAAAATAGCTAATACAGGCCTTCAGGGTAAGGGGGCTCTACCTTGATTTGTCTCAAAGGACTACAGGTATGTCATAGAATAGGGTTGACCTAGCTTTAAGTTTACACCTGGTTCTGGTTTGGTCATTGGAAAGACTGTCTCTTACTCCAGTTTTTCTAACAGCTTTCAGCAGGATAATCTGCTCTTGTAGTAATATACCTAAAGATGTGGAATGCTGCCTAGATGCCATTAAATTACCTGTCCTGTATCTCTTCTGTGCATGGAGGTTTTTTGTTGTTACTTTTTTGCTGAGGTAATCTATGACTGCTTTTTTGTGTGTGTAATCTATGGGTTAGCAGGATGAGGTACTCTTAGCCACCAGCTTGCAGTGGTGAGTGTTTACTTGAGGAATTTACGTCTTCATCTTATTTTCAGCAGTGGACAGGCTTAAATCTCTTTACTCAAGGGTAAAGATCCTTCGTGTTAGCTCTTTTGTAGAGCCTGTGCGAGGCTTGCCTTGTACAAAGGAGAAACATGAGGCAAAGTAATTCAGAGTAATTTTAGTTAGTGATGTGAAACCCCTAGTTTCAATTCATTCAGCCTGATTGCATTGGACATGAGACCTATCTAATAGTGAATAGTCTGGGTTTGCATCCCCTGGCTTTACAGCACAAAATGCAGGACTGATGTGTGAATTGGACTCTTCAAATGTGGTTAGGGTTGTGCCATCTCCAAAAGCTTTTAATTTCTTTAATATGTACTGTTTTCACAAGCTTTTCAGAAGTGTGCAGCTGAATGTGGAGGAATAATAGAAGGGTTTAAAGAGGCATAATATTACTCAAATAAAAACTATTACCTATGAACTTCTCCAGTATATGAACAATATCATACATATATTGCATATGATAAAATTGATCTACAAGTATAGCAGCCTATACTCGTAAAACTCCCTCTGCTTTTGAGGGTTGCACCAGCTTATTGACCAAGAACTAGTTCTCTTCCTAGCTCTTTTTTTTTTTTTTTTTTTTTAAAAAAAACCAACAAATAAAGCAGCTTCCAAAGAGACATGCAAATCATGCTGGGAAATTTGTTGCCATAATAATTGCTTTCTTCTCTGGGTTTGCTTTTTGCCAAGTGAAAATTCCTTTGATGGGACTAGTGGATTTCATGTTCTGCTTCAGAGTAACCAGCTAGAAAAGACTTTTAAGGTGTATTGTGCTACTTTAACAGAACTCTTGAAAAGGGTTTATGTGCAGGTTTATTGCTTCTCAAATAGGCCTAATATTTAAGAAAGGGAAGAACAAATCTAGAGTAAGGAAAATTAAATGAGTAGCAAGTATCTCGTAATAACTCATCACATGTCTAGGCCTTTAAAGGAGGATGTAGTTATGATGGAAAGAATTAGATTTCATTGCCTTCTGCAGATGTAATAGGATAAACGTCCTGTTTTTTTCTAACTCATTTCTATGGGGCAAAAATATTTCATAAGGATTTTCAATTTCTGATACTTGTTTTGGGAAGACAATGTTGTTGGAGACATGCTTTAAAAATTATTGATGATTGCCCATACTTGAAGGCAAATAAAATCAGGGTTATTAAACTCTTTAAACAGTGGAATACATAGACTTGGAAATTTCCTTTTTAAATCCCAGTAAACTGTGTGTGGAAAATGGAATCCATTGTTGTCTGTGTGTGAAAGACATTAAAAACAAAACAAAAGAACAACCTAATCTGCTTTGTGCAGGAGTTTCAGTAACATGCTCTAAATGTTTAGAACAATAGTTCTGTGCTGACTCTTCCTATTTGAAGAGAGATGTAAGCTCTTTAGGCTTGCAGGCTCTTTAGGAAGGACAG
>VXBL01009297.1:858-14664 GCA_013400195.1 Aramus guarauna
GACAGTCTACTGTCAGTCTCCACTCTCCATTAGACTTTCACACTGGCCATATGGGACTGTTAAAGGGTGAGTGGGTTCTGCTGATTACTCCTTGGTTCTCCAGTCAATGAATCAGCTTATGGATGGGAATCAGGGCGTCTCGGCTGGTGCAATATTGCTGTCGGTGCACTGTTGTTGTAGTGATCAGCGCCTGTTGTTCTTTGAGCCTTAGCAACCCCACAACAGAAGGGTCCTCCGAGAAACCGGGCAAGGTAGGCAGCGGTTAATTTCCTCCATCTCCAAGGCAGCTATGTCAAAAGCCCACCAGTACCCTTCTGGGTCCTTGAAATACCCTCTCCTGAGGCAGTCTATGCCAAGGATGCACAAAGCCTCTTGGGCCAGTCATAATGGGGGGCTTCTGCCACTCATTCCCAGTTAGGCTTACTTCAACTTCCAATACAGTTAACTGTTGGGATCCCCCTGTCACCCTAGAAATACATATGGGTTCTGCCCCTTCATAGTTTGATGTCATTAGGGTACACTGTGCACCAGTGTCTACTAGGGCCTTACGTTCCTGGGGGATTTGATGTGTCAAGCCATCGAATCCACACAGTTCAGCAGACCTGGTCATCCCTGTCCTCCACCTGGATGTAGCCCCTCTAATCCTGCTCATCATATTCATTACCAACGAATGGGTTCGTGTGACACATGCAGGTTCGAATCCCGTCCTTGTTACTCACTTCTTGTAAATATCAATCAGAAGCTCCTTTCATAAGATCAGAAGTAAGATCAGTCCTCCTACTGTGTCTGGAGAACTGCCCACTGGAGACTGTAGCAGCATTTTTCATGGAAGAATCCCCGTTTTAAATTGTTTTTCCTTGCAATTCACGTACCTGTGCCTCTAGGGTCGAGATAGATAGATTTTCCATCCCACTTCCTCGTGTCCTCTCCATGGTCATGCAGGTAAAACCACAGGGTGCCTCGTGGTGTGTACCCTCTATATCCTCTCTCTTGAGCAGAGGAACACTTACTCCAAATAGCTGAGATACTGGTCCGTACAAGTGGAGAATTTAACATATCCTCTTTGAGTTGCCAGTCTTCCCAGGACAGTTTCTCAAACAGTTTTTCAGATTTTTTGGACAGGTTTCCACAGCTGAGACACAGGCCCATAGGGAGGAACAGAGATTTTCTTCATATTGCCAGTGTTGGCCAGCCACTTCATTCACCATTGGTGCCTCTTCATCTTTCATCACTGGCCATTACTGCCCCTGATTTGGCATACACTGGTGGTGTGCTCTGTACAAACCTCCGCCACATGGGTTGGGTACACTGGACTTCATCTGGATCTGTGGAGTCTTGTTCAGGTCATAATAAAGCATCTCGTTAATGGCTAATTCCCTCAGGTACTGGATACCTCTCTCCATGGTGATCCACTTCCTTGGGTGACATACAACAACTTCTTTGAAGGGATAACTTTCCCTTGTGCCTGAGAAGAGTTGCCTCCAGAGGCTGAGGGCTTGTGTCTTTTTCCCAGTCGCCTTATCCATGACTCCTTCCCTACTGATCCCAGCTGCTTGGCTTCCCTACCCTCTAATTCCAGGCTACTGGCCCCACTATCCCAGAATTGGAGCAGCCAGGTAACAAGTTGCTCACCTAATCAACGACTGAAATCTTTTTGCATATCTCGCGGCTCATTCAGGGATAGGGATCAGGTTGTTGTCATAGAGTCATTGAATGGTTTGGGTTGAAAAGGACCTTAAAGATCATCTAGTTCCAACCCCCCTGCTATGGGCAGGGACATCCTCCACCAGAGGTTATCTCTGGTTCTGTCTCTTCCTCCTCTTCTTGTGAAGGCTCTGTTTCATCACCCTTTACTAAACAAGTTGCCTTTCGTGTCCATTTCTTCTTCTGTATAGGGGCTTTTTGTGCACCTGGCAGGGCGTGAGAAGCTGTAAAGTCCTTGATTTAGTGTACAACTGCCTAGCAGCAACTGAAAACATCAGTGTGTTATCAACATTATTCTCATATTAAATCCAAAACACAGCACTATACCGACTACTAGAAAGAGAATTAACTCTATCTCAGCTGAAACCAAGACAGTCAGGTACTTCCTAAATGTTTATCCAAAAACTCTGCTGACCTGAGGTAAGCACCAAGGTCCCTGAGACACCACACAAAGAAGCTTTTTCCAGAAGCAGTGGGACCCCATAGCTGCACTAGTTTGTGTGGCCAGAGCACTGCTGGCTTAGCTCGCCTGGCTGCCTCTGCAGATCTCTGCAGACCTCTGTCCCTCCACAGGCTCACTTGGACTCAGGCACAGGAGACAGGAGTCATTTCACTTCATTTACCAGGCACAGGAAAGACAGTCCTAACAACCACCTCAGATGTACATACCCACCTTTGGTCAGATTAATGCCACCCAAGATACATGTATAGACAATGTCTTCATTTTCTCCCCATGTTTTGGAGTGCATAACACACCACAGCTGTGAGTTCTGGTCAAAAATACTACTACCCATACCTGTCATCTCAGAGTAACAGCACTGGTTCAATAAATGAAAACCAGGTTGCAAGCTATTCGGTGTCACAGGGGTTTAAACCCACTCCTTCCCCCTAGCAGAAGAGCAGCCTGACCAAGAAAGGATACACCCAGGAACAGGCAGTGAGGAAAGAGGATATGCACCTGCTCTTGGCCTCCATCCTTGGTTAACACTGGGCTACTGCGCATCTAGGAATGCACAGGGAGACCACCCAAGACTGCTCAGTAGCCTGGTGTTTGGAAATCCACCCAAGAGGCGATGGATGTGGATTCTGGTCCTGGGCAACTTACGCACTTTCTGTTCAGATTCAGATTTCTTGCATGAGAAAATGGACTTACTGCCTAACAAGTGCTCTAACCACTGGCCTACAGAATAAATATCCCTTTTTACCGTTCCTGAGGACCTCTGATGTGTACCTGTGGCTGTGCTTAGCTTACAGTGGTGGACAAGCAAGCAAGCAAAGTGTGAGCAGCTACGGAGGTGGATAGAAAGAACTGGAAAAAGTGTTGTATGAATCAACACTTGCACTTGAACTGATGTCCTCTGGTCAGATTATCTCAGAAAAGACACAGGAGCTGCAGAATGGCTTTAGAGATAGACGGCAAAGGAAAAAAAGGATAGGAAAAACTTTCAGAGATTGGGACTGTTTAATTGAGAGAGGGAACAAGAGAGAAATGAAAAATGTACAGACAAAACAAGCATAATTTTTTTAGTACAAGAGTAAGGAGACAGCCAGTGACAGCAACAAACATAGATCTGATAAAAAAAAAAAAACAAAAAAAACATTTCTTTACTCAGAAAAATATCATGTATTATTAGTTTGTGGAATTCATTCACAAGAGCAGGTAAAGTGCTCAGAACTAAAAAAATTCTCAGGAATACTGCATGTATTCCATAAGAATAATTCACAAATCAGAAGGAAAAAAAAAAAAATTAAAAAATGAGGCTATAAACCTTTGTTCTTCAGGGAATGAGACTGATTAGGTTCTACAGGGAACTGAAAGGTAATTGTGCAGCCTCTAATTTCTCTGAAGCTGGCCTCGATGTATGACAATAAATTGGGCCAGATGAACCTTTAATGTGGCTGCCACAGGCAGGAACTAGATATTTGGAACTTATTTACCTTGGAAAAAGGAAATGGAAGCAGAGAAGAGGAAAGTAAGCAAAAGCAGGCAGAATACAAGAAGAATAATAAATGATGAAGTGTAAAGAAAAACAAATAATAAAACTGACAACAAATTAAGGTCAACATTGGACTACGAAAGTAAGAGTCATGAGGACGCATGTGGCAGCCTCAAATTTTCGTATTGGGATTTGCTGTTTCACGGAAATACAGGAGGAATGGTCAGTTTTGGAAAATACCGAGACATATTTAAGCACACCTAAAACCATTTGTAGACAATGTATATGTACAAAAAACCTCTGCCACCTTTTCCCACGGCTCAGTTAGTCCCTTGTTCTAGTCTTGTAGCAATTCACTACAATGTAAGAAAATTATGTAGCTTTTCTGTATGTGGAAATCTGACCATTTAGCAGGAGAATTAAAGGAAAATACTTCCCCAGTCATGTTTCTAAGTGGATAAATTGTGATTTTTAAAAAGGAATCTGGATTGTGAACACTCACAGGGAAAAAAAGCATCTCACCATAAATACAAATGGAAGAACCAGGTGTCAAGATATAATAAACAAAGGGGAGGACAGAGTGAGCCATCTGCTTCATCAAAGAAAAAATTGATACTCTGCAAGACTATAAAACATAAACACTGGGTGATAAGAGAAAAGTGTTGGATTTTCGAGGTCTAGAAGGCAGAAACTGCACCAGTAGTGGTGGGGTTTGTGCCAGCCAGATAATGAGAAGATCAGCCCAGCCAGAACTGCTGGCTCTTTCCAACTCATGACCTTCAGATAGAGTATGTTACGCTGGGAACAAGAGCCAGTCCATAACTGAGTAATCCATGGGGTCCTCAATCCCAGCAGTCCTTCCCCAGTCACACGGGGAGTGAGTACCGCTGTTCGGACATGTGGGAACACTCCCTGGAGTGAGGTCTGTTCAGGCAATTTGGGTTGGGAAAGCCAGTGGGAATGGGAAAAGCAGGCCTGGAAACAACTAACAGCAAAGTTGTGAAAGAGGAGAGGAGTCATGAGGGAAGAGGCCAGCTGCTCACAGATGGGCTGTGTCCCATCCCATCAGTACAAGGCAGCTGGGTGGAGAGGCAGGACACCAGTGCAGAGGACAGTTAAGCTGGTGACTGGTGGAGGAGACCAGAATATGAAGAGAGGACCAACAGCATGTATATGTGAGGCTATACACATATAGATGGTCATAATGTAAGGAGGTACTTTACTTCAGAAAGGAATTGGGAAAGGTTGGGAAACCTGTATAAAAACCTAACAGTCATTAGACTTCTTTGTCTCTCATTAATTCATCACCTTGTACTGTCTCGGTCAGGTCATACCTACAGTTAGGATGTCTGTTCTCCAGCTAGTTGAGTAGGGTCGGCTACATGTCTGGAAACTGCCCGATATATTTTGGGTATTACTGTGCTATAAATAGTATGAAATCCCAGAGGTAAATATGGAAAATACCACTAACTGCATTAAAGGGAGAGGATGTCAGGTGTATTAGATTAATTCACTATAACTATACAAAGGATTAGAAAGAGCTTGGTCAGTGCGGTTGCTCAACGAGTGATTGAATGCAGGGCCCGACAAAGCTAACAGTGCTTATATTTAACTTACTAATGCTTACTTACTAATGCGACATCATGTGCACCACAGGTGACCTCAAGCAATTTAAGCAGAACTTAAGCTCTCTTTTAAGGATAAAAAGGAAAATCCAGTCCTCACAGTTGTGAAAATAGCTCCCTGAATGTGAACTACTGTAGTTATATGAATGACCTGCTTAATTCTACTGTCAGCTAGCAATAAAAAAAATGCAAAGAACAAAAAACCTGAATGCCTTGCTTGTTTCTATAATTTTCCTAGATACATTTCCATGCTCTTTGTCATCACATGTTTGCCAGCTGGGCAGACACAGGACATTATACTGCGAGGATGTTCTATTTGCCAGGGATGTCAAATGAAACAGGCAGTTCAAACATGCCATAAGGATAAGATCATGAACTCTCTTAATAGTCTTCTGGCAAACAGAGACCATATAAACACTGGGTAAATAGTTACTACATAGTGATTAGCTAAAATCTGATTTTCACAGCTCCCCATTAAGACCAGTAAATAGCATCATAAGTACTTTTTTTCAACTGTGCATCAGAGAGGGTGACAATTTGTCTAGGCATGAGTGGGATTTCTGCAAGCTTATCAGCACCCAAAAAAGCAAGGAAGAGAATTTTTAAGTAAATTCATCTACCTAAACACAGGGCCATTTGAATTGCTTTGTACTGAAACTGTAATATATGACAAAGCACTTCTATGAGATTTGTGTGCTTCTGGCCCGCAACTGGAGACCAGGGAAGATTCCCCACTGCATCTAAAATGACATCAGTGCCTATGTTTAAGCAACAGAATCTTGTCCTCCGCACAGGTTATATATGTGATCAGATGTGGATAATTCGGTCCTGCCCATCTCTGAGTGCTCTAATTCTGGAACATCCTTTTGGAGTACTTGTTTTCCCAAGGGAGAGTTCACCCTCATTTCTGTAAAAGATATTATAATATTGATCACCTTTCTGTGCATATTTCAATCTAACGCCATGAAGCTGTTATAGTCAAGGGTCTTTCAAAGGAATAGAAAAATTCTATATTTTTCTATTTAGTGTATACTTCTTTGCATTTACCAACACTGAAGTTAAGTCACCATCTTTTTGCTTGTTTCTCTAGCTGGTTTAAGTCTCAATGAAGTTCCTCACAGTTTTCTTTCATGGTGGCTAACCTACATGGGTAGCTTTGTCTTCAAATTCCTCTTTCTCCCCTCTCTGCCTTCCAGATTACGAACAACATGAAACAGCAGGGGGGTTTGCATGGCATCTCAAAGCATTCTGCTGTTAATTTTACGATACTGGGAGTTGATTTTTTCATTGCACTCTTTGGTCGTTGTCAACTGGCCAGTATTAACTGTTGGATATGTTATGAAATACAGGAAATCCTGATGTAAAAAAGTTTGCCAAAGTAACCTAATCACGCCACAGTACGGATTCTGAACATTTGTATTTTCATTTCAGCTACTGCTGGACTTCGTGAGCCTTTCTTGGTGCCATCCAATCCCACAGACAAGTCAGAAAAGTAGGGAAGGAGCAGAGCTGGTTTTGTCAGCACCCAGCTCTTTCCTTGCTCCCCCGGGGCCAGGGAAGCAGGAACTGCTGGTTCCCCAGCTGCACCAGGACTGCTGCCGATGCTCCCCTGGGGTGTCCCTCCGTGCAGTGTCTTGGACCGTGGTGGACAGAGCTACAGCATTGCTTCCAGCCCATCCTTCACCTTCACTTGGCTTGCTTCATGAAAAAGGAGAGTGTGATGAGAGTTTCTGCCCTGCCCACCCTTACCTTTCAGCCAAAATGCCATCCTCCTCTCTGTGTGACTTTCCTCAAACCCTGGGATTATGGGCAGGAGTTAAAAGTGTCTTTTAGTAGTTTCTTTTAGTAGTTGTCCTTTTGTTCCTGAGTTCATTGTTTCCCAGCATGGCTCAACAGAAGGTGCCTGCAGGGACAGCAGGGAGCTTACTGCTGAGGTTGAAATGTCTTCAACTCCATTTCCATTCAATCACCACAGTTGACTAACCCAATACCAAAACTTCATATGCATATTTATTGCCAAAAGGATCAGAATATTGCCCTGTCTGGCAACTATTTGTTGTGTTTGTTTCTTATTCACTAGCAATTGGACATTTGGCAGCAAAGGGGCTATTTAAATACAGGAAAGTACTAAGGAAAATTACAGCCTAGATTTTCTCCTCTAAAATAGCCATTTAAGACAGACTCATAAAAATTTTCTATAGTCAGAAAAGTTGAGGTAAATAATTTACTTCCAAAAAGCCTATGAATCATCAAGTTAAAAATAATGCCAACTGAAACATTAAATGATTATATTAGTTGCTTTCTATTATTCCAATATGTACATCAAGATAATTAATTCTGCAAGGGGTAAAACTTTCAGTCATTATCTTAAAATGGCTATCAACTTGTAATGAGTTTTTAAATGGCATCAACTGAATTTTAAAATGTGAGTATATTACACAGTAACACTTGATTTTTTTTGTGTACCCCTGAATACAGTCTGCACTGTTCTCCAGGCATGATGCAAGTACAAGGGGGGGGAGGGGGGGGGAGTTTGTTCCATTTAAATTCCATTTAAATTGCTTTGCTACGTAACCTCACAGAAGGGATTTAGAATTCTTCTTTTTTGCAAACTTAAAGCTAAACATTTAATTTATAATCTTGTATTAAATTAAGAGCCGGAACATGTGTAGAATCCTGCTCATGTGTTTGGTTGTTTAATGTTTCACCAGGACTGCGGGACGGAGTTAATATTTCTGCATTTTCAGACTACTAAGAAAAATGTGTGCAGTTTCACTGAATATTCAAACATTGTGTATGTCTGATTCAAAACAATGAACAGAAGGCCTTCTGTCGTATCAGCAATTTTAAACAGCAGACAGTATCATTGTACGAAGAAAAAAGTTTGAGCTTGGTATGCACATACACATTTACTTCAGTCTTAAAAATCATTGGAGAAAGCTCCTGTAAGCCACAAGTAACATCACCAAAACCAAGCCTTTCCTGTGTAAATTAAGGAGTTTCTAGATTATAAACCTGATGGTGTTACGAAGATTTCCTGTCTGAAATAATATAGTCACACTGTCACTACGGACAGTTGGCCAAATCCTGATGACTCCAGCCCCTGCCACATCCATTGAACTCAGAGGTTTCAAATCAAAGGATAAATTTTAGCCCAGGATCTTTTAATTGCCCACTCTGACAGCGTGACAAGTGGGAGTTTGTGGTTGCTGTTTTGTCCGTCCTGCTTTATTCTGCTTTATGGGTTCAGAAGCCAGATTGATATTACAAAAGGACTATAAGTCTCCCCTTAAAATCTGATTGAAGTTGTTGGAATGAGGAATTTACTCTGACTGGTGAGAGGTAATTGGGTATATTCCAGTAGTTTGCATTCAGATGCAAGGAAAAGAGGAGATTAAGTAGATTAACCTCCGTCATCTGGGAGATGACATTTCTTGCTGTGTTTGAAGTATTTTGTGAAGGAAAGATGGCACCGATTTTGAAGTTTATATTAATCAAATCTCTTTGATTTTGTTTGATGCAGCAGCTGCAATGACACACCCTCGCTCTTTGAAAGACTTGAGCTGCAAGGGCCAGGATTGAGGAGACCAGCGTTAGCTCAGAAGTGTCACCTTCAGCCTCCAGGGGGAAGGAAAGCACTTGTCTAATTTCTCCTCTTATCTTCTTAAATTTGCGTTAGAATTGGAAACAAAGGTGGGTGATTATATCCTGATACAAAGCTCTGACTGAGAGGTGGGTTTCTGCACCAAAGCAAACTTGAAAATCAACAGAAGAGGTTACATGGCAAATGCACTTTTTTCTTTTTTCTTTTTTTTTATAATTATGGCATGAAGTTACAGATGCAATCTCCTACTAGCAAGCTCCTCCTGACCTAAATTTGCAACACTGAAATTTTACTAGTAAAGCACCTGCAGTGACACAAATTCATTCTGTGATTTCAGTTCATCATATTGAAGTGATATTGGGCTGAAACCCTACAACCATTTTACACGTTTCATCTGCTTCAGTCCTACAGATGCTTTTGGCTGTGTTGCATTTTGTGTTTGTGAGTAGTCTGGAGAAGTGAGAGCTCCGAGGGTCTGAATTAAAGAGCATCAACTTCTGTCTGAACATCACCAAAAGCGAACCACGACAACGGCGCAAAACTGAAAGACCTTAACACTACATCAAAGGCACAGATTTGTCTTTAATCGGGTACATGAATGGTTTTTGTTTGCACAAAAAAAAAACTTTTCAGCAGCTGAATTCACTGGAAACCAATTCCACTTACCCTGTTATGAGGTACAAGCGGATCTGAATACCAAAGCCTTACCTGGAGAGGCTTTTCTCGGCAGGAGGCTGAAGACACCTCTCCTTGCCCCACAGCCAAGGTCCCACCTGCCGGGAAGGGTGCAGAGTGCTGTAGGTTTCACCCCATCACACCCAAAGGAGCTGCTGGTGCAGGTCACCCGCCATCCATCCTGAAACGAGGGACCAGAGACCATTTCCAGATGGGGCCCTCCATGAGCGTGGTCCTGCATGGCTCATCCCAGCTGGACTCGAGGCACTTCAGGCTGCTGCGTTTGCCTGGGGGAGAAGAAATGTTCAAAAGGGCCAAGGTAGTCAGCACACTTTCCCAGCCACACTAAAGAAAGGAGTGGTGGCTCTCCGTGTTCATTAGGACTCTTATGTTCATTACTGCTTATTACAGGAGGACCAGGGGTGTGAGCTGAGCAAACCTTGGAAAGCAGCCAGCCCTGGAAAGATGGATTTTGTGTTTTAATTTTATTTTCTTAAAGAAAATCAAAGCCCAGAAAAGGATAAGTTTTGACCTGTTGTTATTTGTTTTGGCAATGACTAAAAAGGATAAGGCTGCTGACAGACTTTGACTACATTTAATTGCTAAAAATCAGATTGCGAGTGACTTGAAGTGATAGGCAAGTACTTAATGAAACTATTCAGATCAGTAACTTTTCCAGTGAGAACAAACCAAGGAGGGTAACCAACCATTTATTGAAGCTGAACCACTACTGAATCAACACTTAGCTATCAAAATATATTTAATCACAATTTTAACTACTCTATTCCCAAAGAGTTACTTAGTATCTTAAAGGTGCTGGGGTTTTTTCTCTCTCTTCTGATCAGCCATCACCCCTAGGAAATCTTTTCCTTCCACTTATTTCACTCTTCAGCCACAAGTCAATCACAATATGCAGTACAAGACATCAAATATTAACTGAAAGAAGCAATATTACTGTAAATGGCTAGAAGGCATTACTACAGATATTGAGTTTTATTTAACTAGTATATGACAGTTAAATCTTGGGAGAAATACTGCAAGTTAAGGACTCAAATTCAGCATTCATAAAGCTGCTCTGTGGCTGAAACAGTTTTTCAGGAGAGATTCTGGTTACAGACATAGGCACTGGATCTACTTTTTAAGTAAGGAGAAACAAATGTAAATATTACTGATTATTTTGTTTCAAAAACACACTGAGGCATAGGTACTGTATTTGAGCAATGATTAATACTCATTATCTCAGAATATATCTCAGTCTTGTTTGTATGGTGTTACCAGAAGTCATTTTGACATAGGTATTATTTAACACCATTTTCAACAAGAATGAGATTGCCTAAAGCAGAAACTCCACATCAGCCACAGGTAAACACTGCTCAAATTTCTGTGAAATCTTCTTGGGAATTAACAGTCACAGTTTGATCCCAGCTCAGTCTTCAGTTTTAACATGACTGGAGCAGTTTTCCAGCTAGCTGTAAAGAGATATTGCTTTTCCTGAAGCCCTGCAGTCCTTAATTGAGCATGGGCTCCTTTACCTCCTCTAACTGAAATACTGCCAGGACCTGGCTTCCCTCTACTCCTTCCATTTACACAATTCCTCTCCCTGGCAAACAAGGAAGTAGCAAAGGATTAAAAAAACATCTTCGGCAACATAAAAGAGCAGGCAGCACTTCCCCTCATAACAACCCAGGCCAGAGGATGATACAGCATCTTTTCAACAAGTGATAAAGCTTTTATAGTTGTACTTATCCAGGCTGTTACCACTGCATGCTCTGACATTTTGGCGTATCTGGGATAAAACAGATGTACTTGTGGTGTCCCCAGTATCATGTGTGGACCCCGAGCAGCACCTGGGAGCCCAGCTCCTGCCCCCAGAAGCAGCTCGGCACAAGCAGAGTTCAAAGCCTTCTTCTAAGCTAAAGGACAAGTAGGAAATAGTGAAGAAAATGGATGTAGGGACAGCTTTACTATCTTTCTGTCAGTCAAGCTTTTAGCCTAAGCTCAAAAGAGAAGGCAAAAGAAGCAGCCGCAATAAGAAAAACTGTAACAGGAATGACCAGAACAAGACCAGGCTAGCCTGAGTAAACACAGACTACAAAAAAAAATCAGAGGAAGGGTTGGATCTAACCTCTCCAAAAACAAGCTGATACACTGAGTACATCCACTTTCCATACTTACAATAAGGCAGCTTTATGTTAGCCATTAAATAGTAAGAAGCCCACCTCTGCCCTGCAGCTGGTTCCTCCATCTCTGAGCTGCTGCTCAAGCAATGCCCTCTGCCCGCAGGGGCAGGGAGGATCTCCTGGCTGGACACCCCCAGCCCTTGGCGAGGATCAGCCCTAACTGGCTGTTTACCGGTTAATCTTTCTTACCACTTAACTTCTGCAAGTTTTCTTAAAAACTTTTAAGAACTTCTGTATTAAGATTATTGTTTTGCTGCTAGAAGATTATATTAATTATACATATCTTCCATTTGATATTAATTTAAAATTAATTTGTCTTATTTGCTATAGTCTATCACTAGTTCTCCTGATAAAGTTTTCTCAAAATCAGTTATTTGGAATACTTTGAGGGTTTTTTTCCTGCAACTCATTCCTCAAACTTTTTTGACTAGCAGATCATAATGGGGAGCAACAGTAGGAAGGAATGGAAAGAATAAAGGAGAATTACAGGATAAGCTGATCGTTCTGCCTGAACTGAAGGTGGTCCTGGCACTTTCTATTACAAGACTCTGTTTTCACTTGAACTTCCAGGCTAAAATTTTCATGCAGAAAAAGTCATGCACCTGACTTACTTGAAAACTTCAGGGAAAATAGCTCAGCCATGTCCAAAGACAAAAGTGAAGGAGAAAACTGGTCCAAAAATCTGGAAATACTTCAGTCTTTGTATGTCTGGGTAGGGAACTAGAAACTTGTGAAGGCAATTAGCTAAGTGTCCAGGCTTTGTCTCTTGCCATTCTGGGAAGGGGCAGAAGTGAGGAAACCACTCAAATTGTGTTCTTCAAAATAAAAATCTGAAGTGCATAATTTAGAAATAATAAATAAATTTTGTATCTGCACTGAAGATTGTTTATTTTGTGAATGGAGTGCCCAAGTGGCACAGGACACAGCATTGCTACAGGAAGGAGCCAAGGGAGAGTCTCCCTTTGTCCTCCCTGCCATAGTCCTGTGATATATATCAAAATACAGCTGTATAGTTTGTCACAGGGTGACAAAGTGGCCAGGTTTGAGTACACAGACACACCGGGGCTGGTGGCACGGGGAGCGGGGCGAGGGGCAGTATGCTGGAGCGAGGAGCTGGGCAGGGGTAGGGCCCGCCGGCAGCAGCGGCTCCGACCAGCTCAGCAAGACCCCCGGGATGAGGAGCCCTAGAGAGGAGCTTGGGAAGGGAACAGGGACCCTGGAACTTAAGCGGGGGTTCGGAGGGGTGAAGTAGATGTGAGACAGGCTGAAGAAAGCAAAGCCCAAGAAAAAGGCTCCAGGGCACAGCCGGGCACCCTGGGCCGCCGCTTCCACTCCCACAGCTCTGGGACCCCTCGCCACAGCACAGCACCCCGGGGCAAGGAGGGCGAGAGCCTGCTGCGGCAACCAGTTATTCCGTTACATCCAGCAGCAGCGATCTGGGCGGTAAATCTACAGGTTTCGGCCCCGCTGGTGACTTGCAAGAAGAGAGAATTGGCGCTGTGGTTAAGACAGTTGAGCGTTGCCTTTCAGTTCTAGCCCTGCTTCTGCCACAGGCTTCTTCGAGAGCTCGCCTAAAGCAAAGCATTCACACAGCCACTAACCGTAAGTTCCTCTTTTCTGGCAAGCTGAATCCGTGCCCCAGAGCTGGGGAATTCACAAGGGTCCTGAGCTCTCCCACCCTCAGCCAAAGGCAATCAGAGTCAGCCTCTGGACATAAAAGGTGATCTGTTCTCTGGATGCTCTGAAAGATCAGGTCTTGAATCTCAGAAAGGTCACCTTAGCTGCAGCTCACCAACACTGAGGTGTAAATAATAATAATAATAATAATAAAATCACATATTTGTGTGGTGCAAAGACAGATCTTTTTCATAAAGCACTGACGCTGTGATAGGCTGTCTCAGCAAAGACCTGGACATGCTTTTGCTGTTGTTCAGATTACTTTAAATGCACTAAGTTTCATATGGCAAACAGTGAGTGATGAGGAATTAAAGTACAGGTTAAGTCTTCATTCTCTGAGTAACAGCCCTTCCTTCTGCTGGGAAAAAAAAAAAAAATGAGGCTTTTTAGATTTAAAAAAAAAA
>VXBL01009297.1:15898-41744 GCA_013400195.1 Aramus guarauna
AATGAGGCTTTTTAGATTTAAAAAAAAAAGCTGATGTCACAGAACAGGGGCACTGAATCAATGTCCTCTGCAATTCCTTCTCACTTTAAATCTCGTATCTCCTTCTCACTTTAAACCTTTGCTGAAGCAGGAGGCAGAGTTCTGGTTTTCCAGGAAGGGTTACACAGCATTAAATCCCAGAGCAATTGCATGTAACGCTGACAAACAGTGTTACTAGTATACAGTTAATTTCAGAGACATTACCATTGGTTACATTAAATAAACACATGCATGTCAAATACTATAAACCAACATCAGACATAGCTGGGATACTACAGATATTTTTAAAATAAATTTTTTCTTGTTTTCATGGACCCTTTTCCTTTTCATTTTCCGTTTCCTTCTCCTTTTCCTTTCTTGCTGTTAGATATCTACACTTAATTGCAAGAATTAAATGTATCATTTCCATTTCCACATGCTACTGCTTAGAGAAGCACCCACAGAATACAGCAGCACTCCCTTAAATACACAAGAATCACAGTCTTTATTCTCAAATTGATACGCATTACACGTCGGAGCATACAGCTAAGGTGAAGAAATCCTCTAAAATAAAATAAAAAAATCAAAACCCTGTCAGCAAACAACAAATCTGGGCTTCCTCACAGTTTGCAGGACTAGCCCTTAGATTAGCACTGGCTCGTCCTCAGTTGCTGGAAAAAACAGATGTGGTTCAAAGCAGTCGTTCAAAGTGGCGGAGGCGCTGGCACCTGGCCAGGCCAGCCTCCAGCCAGCATCAATCAGCCCCGGGCTCTCCAGCCCCGTCCTCCCGATTCCCCCTGCTCCGAGCAGTGCGCTGGGTGGGACCTGCTGGCCATGGGGAGATGGTTGTGTGCGGCTTCTCATCCTCCCTGCCCGGACCAAGCCGCCTCTCCCAGCTCCTGCCCGTTTCTGGCAGTGTGAAAGCCGTGTGCTGAGCGAGGAGGTGCCAGCTGCAAAACGCGGGGGGGTGGGGGGTGTCAGGAGGTTGTTTCATGGAATTTCAAAACTTTAAATCTTAACAGTATTCCTTACACCTGGGGTTGCCTGTGGATAGTGCGCTGGGTTTAACCCCTGAGATCCAGGTTTCAATGCTAGCTTTGCTACAGAGGGCCATGGTCTACCGGTTGTACTAATGCTGGCCAGCAGCAAGTACTCCACGAGTCGTCTGCTTGGGTCAAGCGAGATTGTCAGGGAGTGGTATACAGCTTTATGTAAAGTATATGCAAGTATATATGTAAATAAGGCATATCTGACACGGTCCTTGCATGCATTTCCCATCGTTCTATTCTGTTTTACGGAATCTAATTCCTTCTAAGTGGAGTGGCTCTACCTGCCCATTCAGAGGAATTGTCAGTCTTAAAACATATACGGGACAGGAGGAGAGGTGCTTTCTCTATACCATGCCCTTGTGAAATATTCAACATATAATGTTCTTGTTAAAAAAACACTTTGAATAGGGATCTTGGATGAAATTCTGCTTAATTAAAACCACTGCAAGTTTTCCCCTTTGATTTCAGTAAAATCATTATCATTTCCCAATTTAAAATTCAAATAACAATAACAATAACAATATAAAATGCCCCACTGAACTAGGATTTATGGTCATTCAGTTTCTTCTGTCTGTAAATACTAATAAATTTATTCCACAGCCTGCTTGTGGCAACTGCTGTGACTTTCTCCTGCCAAGACTTACAGAAAGTGAAAGTACTCCCAGGATTTTGCAAAAGAAACATCTGGGAAAAGTCCAGGTTATCACCACACAGAGACGTTCTGAAGGCTTTATTCAATTCTTATGTGGCCCTTTGGTAAAACTTACATTGCTAAGCATTCAATGGAAGCAATCAAAGTGAGAGGCTTATTCTTTTTTTACAAAGTTAATATGCTTCCTTCTTATTGTTAGTACGCTTTCAACAAGTCTCAAAACAAAGATACCAGCGTATGAAATGATTCAACGGGAACAAACAGGGTTTCTTGTTCCTTTTGCAACACAATAGCTGTTAATAGTTTGGATAATTGCAGGCCCAACTTAACAAATTAGCAGTGCCTGAAAAATTACATTTCCAGTAATTTCCATTTTCTCTGATTAATCTTCTATCACTGCAACAGAGCAGCCACATGTAGGAAGCAGAGCAGGTGTTTGTCACTAGCTCAGTCACCATGATGCTTTGGGTGAGGAATTGGCTGCACAGTTGCACTCAAAGAGTTGCGATCAGCGGCTTGATATCCAAGTGGAGACCAGTGACGAGTGGTGTTCCTCAGGGGTCAGTGCTGGGACTGGCACTGTTTAACATCTTTGTCGACGATATGGACAGTGGGATCAAGTGCACCGTCAGCAAGTTTGCTGATGACACCAAGCTGTGTGGTGTGGTCGACACACTAGAGGGAATGGATGCCATCCAGAGGGACCTGGACAAGCTTAAAAAAAAATCTCATGAAGGTCAACAAGGCCAAATGCAAGGTCCTGCACAAATACATGCTGGGTGCAGAATGGACTGAGAACAGCCCTGAAGAGAAGGACTTGGCGGGGTTGGTGGATGATAAGCTCAACATGATCTGGCAATGTGTGCTTGCAGCCCAGAAAGCCAACCACGTCGTAGGCTGCATCAAAGGAAGTGTGACCAGCAGGTCGAGGGAGGTGATTCCACCCCTCTACTCCACTCTTGTGAGACCCCACCTGCAGTACTGCATCCAGCTCTGGGGCCTCCAACATAAGAAGGACGTGGACCTGTTGGAGCAACTCCAGAGGGCGGCCACAAAAGTGATCAGAGGGCTGGAGCACCTCTCCTATGAAGGCAGGCTGAGAGACTTGGGGTTGTTCAGCCTGGAGAAGAGAAGGCTCCAGGGAGACCTTAGAGCAGCCTTCCAGTACCTGAAAGGGCCTGCAGGAAAGCTGGAGGGGGACTGTTTACAAAGGCATAGAGTGATAGGACAAGGGGTAATGGCCTTGAGCTGAAGGAGGGTAGATTTAGATTAGAAATAAGGAAGAAATTCTTCATGCCAAGGGTGGTGAGGCACTGGAACAGGTTGCCTGAGAAGCTATGGAGGCGAGGTTGGATGGGGCTTTGGGCAACCTGGTCTAGTGGAGGGTGTCCCTGCCCATGGCAGGGTGGTTGGAACTAGATGATTTTTAAGGTCCCTTCCAACCCAAACCACTCTATGGTTCTATGAAAACCTCACAGGAAAGAAGAAAAAAAAAAAAAAGTTAATTTTTGCAGTTTTTTGCAGAATTATAAGTTGTCATTTTAAATTAAATTTCCAGTTGTTTTTGTCTTGAGAAAGCCTTCGTATGAATTCACTCTGGCAGAAAACAACATTGTCTTTAGCAAAAAACATGTGAACTATTTCACCAGTCATACTGTGCTCATAAAAGGGTTAATTGGGCTTTGAAACTGATGCTATTATAAGGCACAATAACATGAGAAACAAACACTCAGCTGAGGCAAGGCACATTTATTTTTTTTTAAATCCCTTTTCTTCTTCCCACAAATATCTTTTTCAGGGTGGACTCTGTACATCCATCCTCCCAAAACAAGATTTCCTGTCACACAGCTGTGTTCACTAGAGCCATCAAAGGAGTTAATAGATTATTAATAGCAGTTAAAGGTTATTACTTGCAATACCCCATCCAAGAAAGAAATCCCAGAAGGAATCTGAATTCCCATTGGATGCATTTCGTATAACTATCGTGAAGAACTGCAGCCATGCCTTGTTCTGCAAGACCAACCAGACCACTCCTTTCCTAGAGAGACTTCTGCTAAAACAATAGCGAGCCTGATTTTCTCTGCTTAGTGATAAATTGGAAAACTAAGGTCGTACTGTGCATATTGAACAGATCCTTAGGGTATACCAAAGACTTGTATTTAGGGCATACAAAAGACTTATATTAAGGCCAACTCCTGAATATCCAAGAGTCATTCTAGACTTCCAGGACAGCAGGAGCGAAGAATACAGACAGCAAGAAAATTGGGGTTTAACCCCTTCCAAAATGGTGTTTTTCCCAAACTTCCTCCCTGCTTTACAAATTCAGCACATCTGGACCGCCACGGACTAGCAGTCCACAGGGCTCTGCGCTTGGGAAGAGCTGCATTCCTGCACAAGCCCTGGCAAAATCCATGCCAGTAGTCATTCATCATTTGCATTCATCACTTTAATTAAATACCTATTCAGGTGCACATTCTCTGATTCATATAGTGCTACATTTTGGTGCGGAGCTTCATCCTGGTATGGAACAATCTTTCAGCAATGATTTTTCTTGGATCTGAATTTGTTTCAGGATAGGGCTCAACATAGAAGTTCAGAAATACAGACACAGTTATTCTGAAGTCCTAATATTTCATCCCACTTTCTCACAGCGCACACACGTCTCTGGAGTGCTGTGGTAGACACTGATACCAACCCAGCATGTTCACTGCTTCAGGTAAAACAAAAATCTCATTTCCAAAAAAAATAGAGGACTAAGCAGCAAAAAATACTTAAAAATAGACTCCTGGGTGAAACACTTCATATGCTTCTATGAATCATTAGATTTATTTATTTTTAATGTACAGAAATCCATTCCCCTACAGAGATTCTATTCCTTACGCTGTTTTATTGTAAGAATTCAACTTATAATAAAGACAAATGCATATTCTTTCTCACATACTCATTTAATTTTCCCCAGATGAGGCTCTTAAACATACTATAGTTGCAAAAGGTCTAGTTCTTGGATATTTACTTGTTTCTACATGAGATGGTTACATGATTGAAATGTAAAAATCTTTTATAGTCCAGAAAACCTTCAGTTTTGTCTCTAAAGACTCTTAGCCTTCACTTGATGCTGGATCATAGCACAAGGTATCGAATGAAGCTGGGAAACGGTGCATCTTGATGCTACTGTTATCCTGAAGGAACAGCTACTATCTTAACATCAAAGCTGATCCTATTTTAAACCTGTGCGCAATGACCACATAGATTGCTGAAGATCAGTCATCTTCACCTATTGCCTACCGCAAAGCAATACATAATGAGTTGATGAGCTAATTATTTTAATGCCATTGGGATAAAGCACTGAAGCACGGCTAAGTGCTAAGAGTCGACGAATTCTTCCCTTCTACAGGCTTTACGTAGTTCCTGAACCAGTTCCGCAGTCAAACTCTTATCATTAACTTTCAGTCTTCCAGGGGATTTTGCCAATGAGCAATTCACATTTGTTAAGTTACAATACTCATTTATACACAAGTAAAATAAAGGTCATAGCAGCTTTTAGTTTATTTTTCGCAGCGTCCTGCAGAGACCCAATGTGAACAGTGATAAGCAATGCAACTGATATTAATTCAGAGTTTCCCCTTTAAAAAAGGAAACGGGTCAAAGGATATACCCTCTAGGGTATGCGCTGGGATTACACACCTGTGATTAATCTAACAAACTGCTGGAGATGTGATTGTTTCTTCATAGAACTGCAGCTGAAACAACAGTTCTTTGGCAGTAAAATAAATGTAACCCCTTGTGGTGCCCCTAGACATACAAGATAATTACAACAAAGTACCTTCATAGGAAGTTAGGACACTCCTGCTGCATCATTAAAATAAACGGACCTGCGATAACTGATGCAGCCTTGGAAGTGCCACAGAGGAGCATGGTACTCAAGAGATGAAAGAGATCTGCTCTCCTCCTGGAACATGCATGTGACTTCCATTAGCTTTAGTGGAAGCTGAGATTTCTAGTCCAAATCTAGCAAGAATAAGAGACAGGTTTTATCCCTGTGAAGTCAACTGCTGTTTTGCTGTGGAGTTCAGTGGGGCAAGACTTCTAAAGTAAAACTTAATTATCCCAAGGCTTTTCAAGGCCGCTCTGTGCCTCGCAGTGGAGCCTGGTGCGGAGAGATTTAGGCTCGCTCCAACCAAGCTAGCTGCGGGCACGGAAGCAGCAGAGCTGCATCTCCGGAGCGCTGTACCCGGGATAGCCATTTGCCTGTGAAGAGGCAGCCCTCGTTGCGCTAACGCAGTCGCTCCTGACGAAACCTGCACAGTGCTGCTTGGGGCCACAGCGCCGGACCAGTGGCAACCTGAGGACCTCTATGCTGAAGCCACCCGGGCACTAGAGTCATTCCCCGGGGTTTTTCCCAACATTAAATACACCATAAAGGGGAAACAGTACTATCATTATGCAATTACATGAATTAAAGTATGTTACTATGTATTAATATCAAATAAAGACAAATTTTCCCACTTTTCACAGGTCGGGCGATGACTTGCAGGACAAAGTGAAAGGCAGAAAGGCCTCCCAATGACTTAGTGTGTCCAGCATCCGTCCCATTTTGATCTGTATGGAACATATCAATTTTTATTATAAACTTCTCAACAACAGTGTTTCAACAACTTTCTTCAAGTAGCAATGTCCAAGTTATCTCCCAATCAAACACATCTATGAATCGAAATGCAATTCTTCTAGATATCCAATTCTGATTTTTATTTTAGCAAATTTTCCTAGTTATACCTCATAATAATGCTGACATTGGTCCTCTCCTTGGTGCATATACCCAGTTACCCATAGACATATCTTTCCAAGGAAGAGCTCTCTAAAGCCCTGCCCTAAAGACTTGCTTCTCACTTACTGAACTATTTTAAGTCAACGTGTACACTGCTCTCCATCTCTATCCAAAATACTGTGCAGTTGCAAAGCTTGCTAACAGACTGCATTGCAATCATGTTGGAGTACCAGATACCCAAATATGACAGTTAGTATAGGTAGGGTTATTAGGACAGCTAGTGTATGTTAGGTTTATCATCATTTAGTGGGAAATAAAATATGTTGAGGCTGCTTTCCTTCGTTATTTTTTTTCTGGGCTGGTAAGCCCAGCAGTGTCCATTTGTTTGACTCCTGACTCTTCATCCTTTTCAGCTGAATAGGTGAGCAGATAATGCTGTAAATCTAAAGGAAAGTGTTAGCCTTCATAGGCTAACAGGCAATATTTTTTTCTCTGGAAAGAGGAAAAGGCAATGTAGTAGTATATATGTGAAAGTTGTCTTCACCACTTCAAGAATGAAAAATTGGTTTTTATTTTTTTAAAAAGCAAAAATGTGCAGGCATAAATTCTGCATAGGTAAATGTTTATGTAGGAAAGTTTACCATGTTACAGAATCCTGTTCAAAAACAACTAGGGCAGTATGACGCTTTAATGTAACTTCTGGCACAGTAAATTTGTCTGTATAAATGGGGCCCTGAGCTGGGCAAACACACCAAGTTGTCTGTCTTGTGCCAATGGAAAAAGAGTCTAGTAGCCAGGTTACAAGGAAACAAGTTCCAGGTTCAAACTTATTTAGAAACACAATGAGAGCACACGGGATCAGGTTTTAGGGCAGAAGTAAAGGGACATTTCAGGAATATCACTCCATTTCGTCCCTGCCAACTGATTGTGTACCTCTTGCTAGAGGCAGATTTGATTCACCGTGACATGAATCAAATGTTGTGGATACGAAGTAAAATGCAGATAAAAGAGGAGCTTTGTTCTTAGATGTTCTTCTACTCCACCACTAAAAAAAATACACGGAATGTAATACTCCCCTGCTGCAAAACTGAAAAAAAAAAAAACAAACCTATAATTTGAGACTGGAATAGGGAGCTAATAGCTGAAGAAAATCTTATAATGAGATTTAATTTCTTTCCAATGCATATCACATATATATACAAAATAAACACTAAAAATTTAGAAGTCTCATAAAAGAATAAAGTAACTGAATGCAATTTAAAAAAAAAATCCTAATGTCACTAAGAACTGCTGCTTTATATAAGATTTTAAATAATATAAATGAAAACAACATTTTTCCTTTGTAAAGGTGAGTGCTGGACTGAAAATTCTGAATTTTACAGATGACCTTGAAGAAAGATAATTCTACATTTTTATACTAGTAATTCATTTATTTTACAATTCTTTTTTTCCTTTAAATTTTATAGCCATTCTTTTCACAATTCTTGTATCAATATTCAATACAATCATTCCTACCACAACCAGTACAATTGACTACATGATTACAATATTATCTCAGTGAATTCTTCTTCTGAAATAAATGCCAATTAACCTAAGGTAACATGATGCATAAATGAAATAACTGCATCTTAATAATCTTCGTAAAAGAATAATTCTCATGCAACATCATTTTTTAAATGGCTATTTCAGCAAATTCCCTATTTACAGTAATTATCTTTAAATATGAATCTTTTTTGACTTATTAAAGTGCAAGAATGCATTCATGTGAAAGTAGATGCTTTTTATTTTAACCATATTAACTAAAGTCATCTTCACCATTTCTGTCTAAATAAAGACTTGCTGCCTCATTGATAGGCTGTGCGAAATACCCTTCCTTACCAGGCTGTACAGTTTAAAGGCTGTACAGATTAGCAGGACTCTACAAGCTCTATTTTATAGCCATACTTTCGGTAAATACCTCGCAGATGTCTATTCTGCTTTCCTGAGTCTGCATCACTCTTTGGATTTCTATCTGTCTGCATAATTCAAAATTCACATCAGGCAAATGGTTATTAACTTCTCCGCAACTCTCCAGGTCTTCAGCCCAGACTGAGTCATGGTCTGAGCTGCTCTCCAAGAGTCTCTCCTTTCGCAGATGCCTGTTTCTGTTTTTATCAAAAAAAGGAAGAGCTTTTGGGCCAGATCTTCACTTCTGGTGCCTCGTATCAATTCTCAGAACTGGACTCTTCGCTTCTAGCAAACACCACATCACTGGGGCTGAGGCACAGACATCCAGGCCAGGCTCTCAACATCCCTGGCTGGAGAACCTCGGATAACTTGTATTTATTTCCTTACCCAAATGTTAAGTATCTCCTTTGTATCTCTGTTCCTCATCAGGGAGAAGGGTTTTGACCAATGTCACATCCATTCTCAGGAGCATTTTAGGCTTTGGTTTGAGGATCTCTCTCGTTACTGTCCCCTGGCAAGGAGTGTTTGGTTTAACTTCACTGGACCCTGACTGAACTATTAATTTCAGTCACTATGTTACTCACTTCAATAATTTCATTGCACATTAAAAAGCTCAAATAATATTTATTTTGAAGTCATGCACAAAGCTTTAGGTATAGCGTAGAAAATCTACAGTAAACACTGTCGATTGCCTCATAAAGATATTTCCCTCAAAAGCTGGAGTCACCATCTAGTTCAAGCCTCCAGCCAGAATAGATACACCACAAACCAAAGCTAAGCAGAGGATAACAGGCTCGGCCCTCAGTGCCTGCCCACCCCAAGCAAATTCAGTTTGGCGGTGAGATTTTGTTACCAGGAAGTTGGTTTCACTTGTAATATTTCACCCCCCAAGATAACTGATTGAACAGACACAGAAAGAAAAGGGAAAAGCAAATCAAATATTTGCTATGGCAAATTTTATACCTTCTCCTTCTTCTTTTATATAACATTTTTCTTCACTTGGCAATCTCTCAAAGAGTATCAAATGTCCCTTGGTGGTAAAAACATTTAAGTGATAGCTCTCAGCTTTCATATGTAAATGGTTAAAGACTAATTATTTTTATTTTTAGGGCCAAACAAGATAAATAACAAGAAGAAGGGAGGAAAAAATGACAAAAGATAGGAAACTGCTGTTCTGCCTTCAATACTCACAGTTCACTTTATTGAAATTTTCAGCTTGTCCCCTAAGAGAGGCTCAAAACAGAGCAACGATGTCCAGTTTGTGTTCCTTGGCTGCTCTGGGAAGAGATCAGGAATAAGAACACTGAAGGGCGTGATGGGAAACTCATGTGAGCTTTGGCATGCTAAGGCATGGTGGCAGCCTTTGGGGTCATAATGCTGCTACTGAATGTGGTAAGATGATCTCTCTGAAATGCTCAGCGTTGACTGCCGACTGACCTTCACAAAATAATTGCCCAGGCAGGACTGGGCTTGTCCCATCAAAATCCATCCTGCTTGGGAATGGCACCACCATGCAAGGCTGCCCTAGGCATGCACCTTCCAAAGCTGAGGCTCACCATCACCCTCCTCTGCTCTCAGATGGTTCCTATTCACACACGTGAGCTATCAGGGGCTTGAGATGCCCTCCATGCATGGGATTTCTGGTTAGAAGTATAAAGACTATAGTCTACAGCATCTCTACAGGGCATCTGCACACAATGACTTTGTTTAATAAACTATGTTTGACCAGATTTTCAGTTTCAGAATAAGACAAAAATCCTGCTCTGAGACCCTTCTTCCCCATTCCAAAGAAGCCTATTCCAAAGCAAGAAGCTCATATACCATTAAAAAAAAGGAGTTTTAACACGGCTAAAGCCATTTCCCCCTGCTGAACGAACCATTCTGGCTGAAGTTTCCCAAACTAATACAGCACAACCCAGGTTCACGCTAAGGGAAAATTCAGTCTGAGCAGGTAACAGATGGCAGAGTTATAAACAATTCAGAACTGAGTCTTAGTAGAAACTAACAGGAGACCTCAATAAGGGGTCGTGCTAACATGTCTGCTCATAAAACTTAACTTTTACGTGGCATATTCTTATTTCAAAGCAGTTATATGAACAGTTATCATACAATTGTGTACTTTCCTAACTTTATAGTTTTCATCACCTATTTCAATAGCTCTGAGATAGTCCATGCTACACTTTCATATGGTATGAGCTTATGAAAATAATGATAGAATCTCATACTGTAAATCATTTGCAAAGGAAAGTGACTTTTTTTTTTTTTTTTTTTTTTTGAAAAAAGAATAANTTTTTTTTTTTTTTTTTTTAGAAAAGAGTCTATAGATCATGCACACTCATTTAGGTTATTTAAGTATATGTAAGTGTTTACTTTGACCTTTAATATTAAAATGTTTGAGCATTATTGAAAACGTAAAAATGCAATGATGGGGGGAATTCAAGAGAGCACCTTTCCAGGAAGCACTGCCAAGAGCATGCTCTGGCTGTGGGTGCAGGATAACTGCTAAGTGAGGGCTACAATCCCAAGCAGATAACTTACACACACACAAGGCAACTCCACAACTACCTGCAAGCATGAGCTAAAGCTGCAATTCAAGCCACAGCCACTTACTTGCCTTGAAAATACCAGAAAAGTCACCTTCCATGTGCTTTTGATACGAGGCATCATTTTTGATCATATCACGCCTAGGACAAGCTGATAGGTCTCAGGACCTGTCACCCTCATGGCATGGACAAGCATGGACCCGTGCTGGACAATAACCTGGGGTGCCGCAGCCACCCCAAAGTCAGGGTGCAAGGACCATTCTTCTGTTAGTAACGAAGAGAGTATTTCTGACAAGTATTTGAGACCCTAGCATGCAAACAGCAAAGGACTGAGAACAAAAAAGCTTTCGAAGCTCTGAAACATATTTTCATAAAAAAGGACAGGATTTTGTTCAACCTTTCTGAATTGTGGCTTATTGCCCACCAAACAAAATGTTAACATGATAAACTTGTAATTTAAATTACTAGTACTTCCAGGACACTTAGAAATGTAAATTCTTTTCATCTAGCCTGATGATTAAAAATGCCTTTGGGATCATGCCTAGAATAATGTTTTACAGTATGGAGGCCAATAAAGAGTCTTTTGCTAAAAACTTGGATCAGATACACTGTTACTGTTCCCACCTCTTAATCAATTAAAAATATATATCGTAACAGCATATGCCTTGTAAGAAGGAAAACACAGAAGTTATTCTCCTCTCCCTGAACATGCGTAACTGTTACTCAGTTTAATGGGACATATATATGTACACCGAATGAAAAATACCTTCCAGAATATGAAGGATTCGCATGTATCTGTAAATTATGACATGGTTAGGTGCAGGTTGGCCTTTCGCCACGCTAGACTCAATGCACCCAGTTTTGCCTAGTCTTGGAAGCTGAACAGTCCCAGGCCTAGCTAGCATTTCAATGCGGACACCATCTGGGAATTCAGTGTGCCATGGGCACGAGCCAAGGAGTTACAAGGTGGGGAATATTAGGCCATAGAAATTGAATGAGTGGAAAGATTTCATTCAGCTCCATCAGCGCTGCCGAACTGATGAATGGGAATTTCCCCATTGCTCTCCTGCCTCTCCCTGCCTTCCCCCACTAAGGAAATAATCAGATTAATTTTAATGGGTGCTATGCTGGAAGGATACAATGCAAAAAATGTCTATAAATGTAATACAAAATTAGAAATACAGTGAAGAAAATATCAATAATACAAGTGGTGCTTGAACACTCCAAGTCAAGTGAGTGAAATCTGCTTGCAGAAATCTCCATTTTTTTTTATTATTATTTTATTTTTTTTAAATCACTCATCTGGGTCTAATGGGGGGTATTTTCTTTAGCAAAGTAAACAAAAAGCCCTGTGGCTGCACACATCAAACCTGCAGTACTTATACACGCTATGACTGGTACCAAACCAAACAGAAAGATACTCCTGATTTGCAAGTATGCGTGCGTGTATGTTGGCCCTCACAGTTGTATTATAAATGACAGGGATATTTTTGACAGTCAAAACATTTAACATTATGCTATGCTTCTACTTGAGAGATCTAACTAATGCCTGAGGCTATTGCAGAAAGCACTGAAGAAATCTAAAAACCGTTTTGAGCTTTAGCAGGAAGACAGGAGGAGGGAACTCCAGCGAGTCCATTTCTTTGTCTGAGGTTTGACCATGAGAAACAAGACATCCTCGAGTCATCAGGAGCCTCGGCAACAGCCAAGACATGGTCTTGGGAAATCAGATCTTTTGATCACTTGAGTTTCTTTTTGCTTTTCTATCTTTTCATCCCACCAAGAACTGCAGAATATTTAAACCACAAACTGTTATTGAAATACAATTAGAGAATTGGTATTGGCACTTAAATAGAAAACATTTGATGGCTTAACGATTCCTAGAGTTTATTTTACTTACACTTGAACGACTTTTATGTCCTTAATTTTTAAGAAAAAAAAATTTTTTTAATGTCATGGGCATAAGCACAATGAAAAAGGGAAAGAAGAGGAGGACTTATGAAGAACAGATGTTTTGTAAATAAAACAAGCAACTGATGGCAAATTATTAGTCATCATCATGTTAATTATTCTTTCCTGGGCTGCCAGCATCTATAAAAATATTCCAGTATACATCTTCCCAGAACTGGAAGGGGAAAAGCTGTCTGAACTACTGATACAGCAACACCGCTGGATTCAAGGGTCCCAGTTCTCCTCCTGACATTATACCGTAACTGTTCAGTTACAGCTATGCAAAATGAACACGTGGATTGCTAAACCAGAATAGCAGCATTTGACAACAATTTACAGGGGTGTAAAATTTCTGTGCTGTGTTCTAGGCAACAAAGAACCACAGGAACTATAATCCGTTATCTGAAACTTCGCTATCTGCAAACGCAGACAGATACAAGCAAATCCTTCATTGCAAACAGCAACGGGCTTGCTGTCATTAATCACTACAAGAAGGCTATTGAAGACAGACTCTGGGATGGATTTCAGCGGCAGCCTGCAACTTTATTAGCTTAACACATCCAAGCGTTTAAGTGGATCCAGTGTAGGAGTTACAGGACTCCCACCATACAACTTATAATTCATGGTCAACTGTCCTCAGCCTACCTACAGAAGCCAGTTTCAGACATCTGACATCTTCTCACCTTAAAGAGAAAGAGAGGAGCACAGAGGGGGTGTCTCAATCTGCCGAGGCTCCGGGTCTCCTTTTTCAGCAGTCTACCAGCAAAACCCCAGCTCTTCACTTATGGGAGATCATGCTTCAACCTCCTATCCATGTTGGATACCAGCATCAAGTTTCAAAGTCATTATTATACTAAATATTACAAAGGTATAAAATGTACTTAATATTTATACCCATGTCTTATGCCAGATTTATTGCCATAATGACATATGAGTGGAAAAACAGACAAATGAGACATAAAAATACCTGTCCTTCCTCACTTTTATCCCAATAGGAAAAAAACTTTATTCTGACATCAAAACAGGCAGCCTATTAAATCTGCAAACTCCTGAAAACATGGTTCCTAGTTTATAGCTACAAGTGAAGAGTTAAGATAGTTTACATTAATCGGAGTTCCTGATAACAGCACACACCATGTCACTAACCTCAGGAAGCACCACCAAGCCTCCAAAACCATGCTCTTCTAATGATGGGAAACCTTCTAATTTCTACCCAAAATTTATTCACTGGCTGTTTATACCCCACTTGACCCAATGCTGGCTATTAGCTTAAATACCTCTTCTTCCTTCCTGGCATTTGCCTCCAACCCCTTCACAGATGTTAACCATGTTGATGAAAGGGGGAAAGCAAGGTTCTACCGTCTCCTGGCTTGCCAGTGGGAGAAAAAGCCAACAGAAGAAGGAGGGGAAACCCTTTTTGTGTCTTCTCCTGCACTCACTGCCGTCCCTGATCCTTCTGCAAGCTCTTCAACACCCAGCAGCTAACCAAGATTCTGACCAAATTTGTCATTTCTTCACTGGGCAAAAGCACAGCGTAAGATGAGACAAAGAAACAATGCCCCTCTAGGAATTAACAGGATTCAACAGTAAATAAATCATGTTGAATAGACTCGAAGTGATACTTAAGGCAAAGAGTTTTGGAAAGCTGAAGAAAAATGGGTAGAGGGAAGAACAGTGTTTTGGAAGCCCTGAGCTGTGAGGAAAATATTGGAAAGGTTTTGTGACCTGGATGAGGACAAACTTCCTTTTCCCTGCTATTGATGAGCAGATTGGGTACGTGTATTTCAACACTGTGATGTGACCTGGAGTAACGCAGGCTCTCAAAAGAACCATGCTCCAAATATACCCGGGAAGGTCAGCAAGGAAGGGAGTGGCACAAAGTTGTGCACTGATGCACAGGTTGCATTTCATCTCACTCAGAAAAGACAATAAACGTATTCTCTTAGTCATAAGGAGGAAGAGGAAAAAGAAATGGCATTTTGAAGATATGTTATATGGGTTTGGACCATTGGACAAAGACTGTGTCTGAGGTCACAAATGCCTGTGCTGCCAGCATCCCCTCTTCAGAGACAGAAGAGCTGGAGCTGAAGGGCTGGAAACACAAAACAGGGCTATAAACTTCCTGAAGGTTTGTCTTGGCATTTGTTTTTACAGATTTACAGATGCAACGAACGGTCTGTTTAAAATATCCACCCAGCTGCTTTTTATCAGCTTCAGACAATTCAGCACCCACCAGCGTCCCTCCGAGATAGCCAGCGACAAGCGGGGGGTTGGCCCCTGCCAGATGAGGAAGAACGGCAGATAGGCAGCAACAAGCAGCACCCCTGGGCTGTACCGGGGGCAGAGAGGGGCTGGGAGGAGGGGGCTTGCCCCCACACCCCTCCAGGGTGGCAGGGGATCCCCCATGGAGGAGAGCCCAGCATGCCAGAGGAGGGCAGGGGCTGGGGCAGGGCACGCAGCAGGTCACAGCCAGCTTGGTGCTCAGCAGGACAGAGGTGACAACTCAGCCTGCCCTCTGGGAATGAGGGGCCCAGCTCAGCCGAGCAAGGGTCCTGCTGCAAGGAGAGGCTGCTGGAAAGGGGCACAGCTGACCGGACCAGCCAGGAGAAGAGCCCAGCTCTGCGCTTGCTGCTGCCGCTGCCCACCCAGCAGCGAGGAGGAGGGAGCAGCACGGCTGCTGCCAGGGGCGGCCGCCCTCTGCCAAGCTGAGCCCGTGTGTTTGCCTTCAGAAAGAGAAGCCAGCCCGGTCTTCCTGCATCTTGGCATAAGCAAAGCAGGCGGCAAATCTGTGACCATTTTGCAAGTCTCCAGCAGTTTAATGCCCCTGGCAACTGCCTGCTTTCTACAGCCACAGGTCCCGATCCAGGTTGCTGCTGGAGAAGGAGAAGTGTAAAAATAGAAATGCGGTTTCTTTAGCGGCATTAGCTGTTAGTTCTCTGCCAGAGGAGGGCTCCTTTGTCAAATCTTTATGCACTTGAAGAAATAGTGTCTAGTGGAGCAATTACCCATTAGCAAGGGCAATGGGCCAGAAGCTCCGACCTACAGTGGATAAAAGAAACTTTTTCCCCACCAGGTCCCCGGCCTGGTGATGCCCACAGGCCATGCTAGGAGGGGCAACAGATCTGAGCACCGGCTGTCCCGAGGGAAACCTTATGCAAGGGAATAAAGCTGCCAGCAGACAAGAGCCACCTCCAGCAACTGCTGGTATGACCCATGCGAAGAGCTGCACGAGCACTTCTGGCCTGGAGGACATCAGTAGCCAGCACACCACAGTGATGGCTCAGAGATCTGAAATTAATCCCCTTCTTGGACAAACTGACATGCGGGAAGGAAAACAAGTGTGGACTACACAAATTAAGATAATGGCTATTGCTAAGCGGCAACTGCAGGCAACAGTGGAAATCCAGCTCTTTCTAAACCAGGTGAGATCCATGTTCTTGTGGAAGAACAAGCTTGCCATTCGGCAGAAGTACGTTACAGGCTGAACCAAGGAACGGGCTGTGCACAGGAGCCATCGCTAAGGCTGAGCAAGAAGTGCAGCTAGTGCAAAATCAGATGGTGGAGACAGCATCTCAAAGCTTCTGACAGCAACAGAGGTGAAAAGTGGTGAGGCAGCCTGGCCGGTACAAGTTAGGGATTGACTTAACAGAAGCCTTCGTGGAAGGCAGTGAAAGGAAGCAATTAGCACAGCTGCGGTAACACTGCACCAGTGCATCCTCCAGGAATAAAGGGGAGCTTGTCAAGATATGATCAAGTGCAACATCAGATCGCACTTAAACTAAGGAGTGTTCCTGGCAGGCAGTTCCCAGCTTGAATTCCCTGAATATCAGGTAACAGTGAAGCTAAGTGATATTCTGGAGGTTAGCCTGACTGGACAACGTGCCTAACCCTGGACGTCCCCACCTGCACACTCTCAAAAGCCCAAAAGAGATGTAAAAACATGCATTGGCTGCATGAGATGTAATGCACAGGCAAGTCAAACACATGGGTAAAATATTAGGAGCAAGACATTTCAGCAGTTTTAATTTGGATAATCTCAGGTAATGATGGGAGCAAATGGCCAAGAAAATAAACGGCATATTTGGATTGCTTCAGTCCTTCAGAGTGCCTTCTGAACCTGGAACAAATCAGGCACAATTTAGAGGTACTGAAGGACCTACAGAGGTGTTTTTTTGTGGATTTTTTTTTTAATTAAATAACCAAAGAGATTTTAGTTCAGTTCAAAATGTTGATTCTCAGAACTGAAGAAGCCTTCACATATTTCATAAGATACATTAAGAGTGGCAAGAATTTTTAAGCTTAAACCTCAAGAAACAAATAGCAGCCTGTAAGGAGCTGCATCCTGAGCATATAGTCGGTGAGGACAGGCTAACAGTTTCAGACCACCACCAGAAAGCATACAAAACAAAAAGATACTGGCAAAACCACGGGCTATCTGCACAGAAGACACCACATCTACAAAAGCTTTGAGCACATTATCAGAACCGTCAGCATCATCTTGTCATTTAAGAAACAAATTATCTAGACAAAGGAAGAATAAAAGCTGATGAGTAAAACAAAGGAACGGTTTCTGAGCCATGTTTTGTTCACATTTTCAGATCCACCCCTCAATCTGCAGGAGTTTGCAATGCCCCAAAATCTCCTGGTGAGATCCGAAAGTGGTGAGGCTTGTAGGTGCTCTTTGATGAGTTTCCCACAGATTAAATGAGGGTTGCTGCAGAACCGGAGAGTTCAATTGTTGTAGAAGTCCTCAAATCCTCTCATTTACATTTACTCAATAAGGAATTCAGTGTACACAGGCTCACAACAGCCTGTAGCAACTCCTTATCAAGCACAGCCTAGCAAGACATCCATGGAGATGGATTCACAAACTAGCCGAATAAACATTTGCAGCTCAACAGAAAACAGAAGGAAAATGTGACTGCTGTTTGCAGGGCACAAGTGTGCACAGGCTCCCTTCCGTCTGCCCAAGTTGGACAAGACCAACCTGAGGATCCTAGCTACTTCTTATGCACAAAAATGTCTACCAAAGGAGACCCTGGTTCAAATACAGTATCAACAGCGTAATCGCCTGGAGTTCATAGAGATTAATTTCAAGGACTGAAAAATACCATCTGGAAATCACTGCTTTCTGGTTGTGTATGACACGTCTGAAAATATGTAAGAGCAGAGCTGCTGAAGCATGAAAAGGAGCTTGAGACTGTTACAGACATGTTGATGAAATCCGTAATGCTGTGGTTCAGCCCACGGGGCCCAATCTACGGTGATACAGAGAGGGAACCTGATGTGCATGTGCCAAAAGCTTAAGGTAATCATATGATCGCATTATATATAGTATAATATAAAGTAAGTCTGTTATAAGGTGGTTTGTAAAAGGAATTAAGAGTAATCACCCTACTGGCTTCATGCTCACAGTTCTCATCCAAGAACAACAGGACTATGCGAGGAAGATACCTTCAGCAAATTACAATTAATGAGTCAGGGCTCAGCTATCTGTCTATCTCCCAGTGTAATTATTTTTAACCCCACAAACCCCAGCTTGATTTTCAGACATGGCATCTCTCCTCTCTACAGGTGTGTGAGAGGAAAGAGACGTTCCAGTGACTCCAGGGCAACACAGTGCCAGGAGGTGGAAGAGAGCTTGCGGCAGGAGGTAAGCGCCAGGGTGGAGACGAGCGGTGAGGGCAGGGACAGGTCCCCATCCTGCAGGAAGGGCACTGGGTCTGAGCAACAGGGGAAATCTGGGGGGGAAATCACAGGCACACATTTCTTCAAAAGGAATGTTACTAACTGGGGAACTAAACAATCCGTGTTGGCTGATACAAAAAGCCGGCGCCTAAAGCCTTGTAATATATTAAGAAAAGGTATGCAGGTTCAGTGAAAGATTGGGAAAAATCAAATACTAAAAAACCTCCAAAACACAGCAACTCTTCCAGACAGATGCTAAAGGGAATTTGATAATATTCCAGAAGCATCTTATTTCTCCTGACAGGAGAGAGGACTCATGGAGCACCCAAGGAGCTGCTCTGGCATGCTCAGATCCCCCAGAGACAGAGGTGTGCGTCGGAGGACCCGCATGGCTGGCCGGGGGACTGGGGGCATCCATGAGCCCTGCCTGTGCCCAGCACCCCCCCAGCCCCCCCAGCAGAGCAGCATCCCCTCCCTGCAGGGCTGGGCAGGCAGGCTGGCACCAGCGACCAGGGAGAAGGCTGCCCGCAGCCCTGCAAGTCACAACTGCGCTGTAATTCCTGCACTTGCTTTTGAATTTCGTTGAACTTCGGGGAGGGGCATAATACATTTAGGTTTTCTACCAAGAGTAGAAATCTAGAACACTGTCTTCAATGGCATTCAGCTGATCTCTGGTTTTATATTAACTGATGAAGTTTTTATCTATTCTGTTCCCAAAAGCTCACTGCTTTCTATGGACAGTTGTAAAATTGCTAGAAGACACGTGTCAGATTTGAATCAGTATAAAAGTAAGAATGTCAGCACTGCTGTTATACCTCACTTACTCAGACTTCTTTCTTTTTGGAAATACAACTTGTATCTGACACAATTAGAGTCTATTCTGCTTTGATATGTTTAATTTTTATATTTACAGGCAATAATGGAGCAGGAATACCCAGAACACCTATTTTTAATTTTAGGCAAAACCTGCCAAGGATGTACAATAAGAAGATCTGGGAAGTAATTTGTCTCTGTAACCTAATTTGTGCAAGCTTCAGCCAAGGACGTTTATCATTTTGCTTTCCACCTTCTCCAGGAAACAGGCAGGGGAAAGCAGAGCAATAAGTAACGCCTTGCAGAACACGCCGTCGGTTAGGCAGGAAGAGACATCCTTCCTTCCTCTTTAGTGCAACGTGAACTGCTCTGGTTTAGCCAGCGATTTTTTTGTTTTGCTGAATACTGGTCTCCTTGCTACAACGTTAAGATAAGAACCGAGAATGGTCAAAAATGACAAGACAGCAACAAAGAGAAGACGAGGAAGAGAGACAACAACTCTGACAGATCCAATTCATTTACAGACGTCTATCTCCATTAGGGTCACAGGACACTCGGTTTCAATGGCATCAAAATTTGACCAAAAAACCCACTTTGTGCAAGAAAAAAAATCCATAATATGCATGGCCATCAGGCTATTGCTGCTGACCAATCTGAAAAAAAAAAAAAAAAATATGTTTTTGTTACCACAAGAAAAGAAATGCCTTTAAGGAGAAAACTGTAAAAACTGTTTGAGCACTCGAAGGTTGCATCATAACGGCTACACGGAAGGGGGACAAAGAGGGAAGACGGCACAGGAAACGTCACTCTGGCATTTCCTAATTCCTGAGCACTTGACTTCACAACCTCCGCTTATTTTTGTGCATAATTTCCTAATGAAAATTTCCTTCGTGGAAGGGATAGGCAGCACCCCACAGCCCCTCTCCCCACAGCTTTCCTGGTCCAAAAGCATGGGATGCTCCAGGGTGCTGCCCCAGCCCCTCCAGAGACCTTAGCTCCAGGGCAGCCTCCAAGGCTGGGAGAAACAAGGGCTCCAGCTGGGTCAAATCCCTGGGAGACTTGAACAGAAAAGCCCCAAAATGCTCAAATTGTAACTGCCCTGAGGATCATGGCTCAACCAAACTCCCACATGTTTTCCCAGGAGCAGCTAGAAGTGTCTTTCCAAATACTCTTGTTCCCCCAAATACTGGAGCATGACACCATTACAGAAAACACTATAGCTTTTCTGTAAGGTTTGGGATTTATTTTTTTTTATTTTGTTAACATGAGCCAAACAAAGCAATTTTCTCACTCTTGTTTTTAGAGAAATCTGAACTCTTTCAGTTGAAACTTTCCACTGCGAGTTCTGCCTCAGGCTAGGTATTTCTTTGGAAAGTTTCGGTCCCAGTAGTTAAAGTTTGGCTGAGTTATAAGCATGGCCACATAATGGAAAGAGTCAGAAAACTTTAGTTATAGGCAATATTACTCACTCAATCACTAATACACATATAAACACTCACATATCTGGCTAACTTGCTCAAATTATGGGAAGATACACAGCTAATGACTGAATTTCCAAATAAATACCTGATGTCCAAGACTTACTTATGGGAGTAGCTTCTTTAGGGTTACTCATGTTCATGCGGAAACAGTATATTTAAGTCAAAAGAAACTTTTTTTTTTTTTTTTTAAAGCAAGGGTACCTCACAGGGAAAAAAAATATTTTGCCTACTTATCTGACTAATATAGTTCGGTTATTTGATATACGAGACTGCACAAAAGTGGCAGAACATCATAGCACGCTCATTTCATTTTGAAAAGGGAGAGGATTTTTCTATTTTTTCCACTTTTCTGCATATATAAACGATATAATTGATAGAATAACAAGTTATAAATAAATATATGATCTGCTGCAGCGTCTGTTTTGCTTAGCAATGCCAAAACTACACTGATGATAAGCCACAGCCTCCCAGGGTTCCCCCGCAACAGGCAGAAGCTGAGCCTCCAGCTTGCGCTGGCTGTGGCTGTGCCCTGCACCCGTAAGCTTTCCAGTGACAGCCTGAGCCCCACTGGAGCGTTTTTTTTTCTCCCACAACACCAGGGCATATGCATGGATTATTTTGCTCTTCCTCTGTTCAACAGGAAACCTCTATTGACACTTCCACTACATTCCTTCACATAGCTTAATCCTCCTTTTTGGCTGGGGTAATCCCCAGGCAGTATGGCATAGGAAGTCAGGGCAAATGGAAAGACAAATTATCACAACGAATTGCATCTAATAACCTCTGGGATAAAATCATGTGGCTTTGCATGCAGCTCCACATTTACTTAAATCAGCCTTTTCTGCTATACTGGCAGTGGAACAGTCCTACTGTGAAACAACACTATTTCAGCTTTATGTGCTTATCATTCTTGTTGTTTTCAAATTGACCTAGACAGGTAAGTATTACAGCTCAACTTGTAGATGGATTTTCATGCAGATCCCACTGTGATCAAGTGTAGTTGGTTTGATTTTCAACAACCCTGTCAGATGAAAACTTACAGCCCGCCTTGAAACAAAGATGAATGGGATGATCTTTGATGTTACAAGCCCGGTAGGAGGGAAAGTAGATAAAAGGTGTTTATATGCCATCTTCTGCTGTTAAAATAATGCACAATGCAAAGCCAAAGTAAGCGTTTCAGTTTCAGTAAAATCAGCAGTGGCCTGCAGAAATCTGACAGGGATAAGTAGACCTCTTGCAAAGAGAACATAGAAATGGTCTTCCCTATGTACTTCTTTAAAAAATCTGTCCAGTGATAAATTTTCACATGTAGACACATGCAACAATAATACAATCAGTTCTTTGTCGTGACAGAAGTATTAACAATTTCAAAATGGGGATGGAGAACACAAGCAGCGAACACCTTGTCAATGGTGCCTTGGAATTTAAACAATTGAATTAAAATATTGATAAACTAAGTAACTGGTTGCCCTAGTATTTGTGCTGCAGAACACCTTCCTTTACAAAACACTTTTGGAACATATCAGGGAATTTACAATACCTTCAACTTGCTTTAAAAGATATTTGAAATTTAGCAAGAGGAAAGACCCAGCACCAGAAAAGAACCTTTTCTCTGTCCTGTGACATTTTGCTATGATTTAGCCAATCGTATAAAGCTACAAACATTCCTTTCAGTCACCTTCTCAGCAAAAATGGTGGTGACACACCAAAAACAACTGAGCGCGCACATTTCAGCCGAAGGCCAGGCCAAGATACTACTGTGGGAGCATCTGTAGCACCCACTGCATGGGAGGCTCAAGGCAAGTAGTGATAGTGAGAGAGGGGAGCAGAGGGGTGCGCTGCCCGCTCCCAACGTGGGAACCCATTCTCCACACCCGAAATAATGCTATCAACCTGGATGGGACCAGCGCAGTCCCTGTAATTCAAGCTGTGGTGCCCAGCTGAAGGTTCAGGTTTCAGATCCTGCTAACAAGGAACGCTGCCGCCGCTGGGATTTCCATATTGAGAGGAGGGAGAGAGAGAGATTGTTTTCACCTTTAGAAAACTCAACCTGCAAAGAAAGGTAACGAAGAGATAGGATGCTGGTGTACGGCTGCTTGTGCGGTTTTAATGTAGTCCCTTTTGTGAACACGTTATAAGATATTCTTTAATTGCAGTCAGACAGTATTAGGCTTTGGGTGGGATTCTTTCCATAAGGCTTGATTTGGTAGTCAATAAACAGCCACAGACATAAAGCATTAATCAGGCTTGTGTAATGAATTAGGTTATTTTTAAGGAAATATTTATCTCATTGAGACTCAGCATTAAATTTCACTGTCGTTAACTCTGAGAGACTATTTCGTTGTGGATAGGAAACTCCCAGTTTTCTATCATCCTTAGCTTCCCAAAGGGAGGGATTTTTAACTCCTGGGGAATACCTTAACCCAGGTATTACCGATTGATTTGCTGCATTCACAGCACCGGATGCATGGAAGGGCAGGAGGGTGGGTTTGGGAAGGGGAGACCATATTACAGAAAAGAGTAGGGGTAAGGAGAGGGCACCCACCCGCGGGGGGGAGGGAAGGGGAGCCTAGGGGGTTGGGGGGGCACACGGGTTTGACCTGCACCAGCCCCTGGGAGAGCCCCACAACAGCGCCCGAGCAGCCATTTGGGTAACCCCGGCTGCCCAGGGGCACACGGGGCGGAAAGTCCCCGCTTCTGTATTTTTAAGCCCGTGGGTCAAACCGACGGCGTGGCCCTCGCAGAAGCAGAAGATGCTCCCGAGCCGCCGCAGCCTCCCCGGCCTTTCAACCCACCGGGCNAAAACGTGTGAGGGGGGTTCTGATGGGACAACGTGTGCTCTCGAAGGACGGCTGCAGGACCGTGTCCCTGCCTGCTTTGTGCCCGCGTACCCCCGGGAGCCGGGGCGCGGGGATCTCAGCATCCCTCCGGAGCATCTCTCCGGAGCGCCGGGCTCCCTCGCAGCCCGGGGAGACCCCTGCCCGCCCAGGAAACTCCCAAATCTCTTGTAGGCCCTTCCCTTAAGGCACGGTTCATTAATACACAAAGTAACACCAAACAAAGCTTTTTCCCCTGACCAAACAGCCGACGCAGCCAGTGGGCTTTCCCCTCGCACCCCTGTCTCCTTAGAAAAAGGCCACGCTCCTTCCCCTGCACCCCCGCGGAAGGGGCTGGGAGGCAGCCGGGGCTGCGAGGCTTAACCCTTCCCTGCCTCCTCCGCCTCCTGGAAAGTTTATTAAAATACCAGGGCCTCTAATTGTCCGGCTGAGTTATATTGCTGAATGAGGAAAGCAAATTATCCACTCATTGGGGGAGGGTTTTATACCGAGATGCAGATGGTAAATTCTTGCTCTGAGTTTGTTGTGTTGGTCCGTATTTATTTGTAACTTGACTGCTTAAATAAGTCTATAGAAATGCACGTTGTTAATACCTAAGAGGTCCCATAATGTAACAGGGCTCATACCTTGCATGCTTCTGAACACCATTATTTACAGAACCCTCTGAAAAGACATTTGGAAAAACAACCACATTTTCCCAGTCCTACTGATTTTTGCCCTGGGAACCAAGGGAAAAAAAATCAGTGACCACTACATTAGTTAAACCCAAAGAATAACTGGGTAAGTTTATAGCTCCCCCCGCCCCACAGCTGTTAGACATTCATGTAAACAGTTGTGAATCTTATTGTAAGGATGCTTTCATGGGGCAAAAGAAAAAAGGGGCTACAAGAAAGAGGCAAAAAGGCTGTGTAAGGTAAACCAGAAGAGATGCACTTTTTTCCCATAGTGCTCATTCAAAGATCAGCATGTTTTATTTTGTTAAAAATGGAGAATACATCAGTTGCTGTGAGCCCAAGATGCGAGCTGTGAGCTCTTGGGTAGCATTTTAAAACAAAAGATGTCATCAAAAATCTGTATATTTGCCTAGCACTGGTACTTGAATTTTACAAGGTGATTTTCTTTTCACTGCAAAGTGTATCAATGTCTTTCCCTCTCTGTAAAATATCTGCTTTTTAACTGCTGATAAAGCACTCGGGTTTTTAAAAGACTAATTGATATTTAGAGTGACCAAGCGCTGTCTGAAGATGTTTTCATTAACATTTTTGTTTGACTAGGCTGAAAAAGGGTTAAAAGTAACTATAGTCTCACAGTCAACAGAAAGCTATTGAAATGTTTGATTATCCCTGCAGCAAAGGAAAGAGGATAGTAATACAACAGTAGCCTCTCTTGGGGTAAAGTCAAGATTTAATAACCTAGGACCAAAGCAATTGTTCAAATCAAGCAAAAGGAAGTTCAAAATATTTTCAAGTACAATCTATTTCCTTGTGTTTATTTTGATCAAGATGCCCTCAGATAAATAGCCCTCTTCCACGGGAAGGCAATAGAAATGTCACCATTGACTCCAGGGAGATCAGGATGGATGCCTGGACATCATGTGGGAGCATTAATTTAATATTCCACAAAATAGTGCAGTTAAAGAGTCTACATTCACTGTCCATTCTCTCCCTGTTGTGTCAGATTTTTTTATTATTACTATTTAATCAAATCACTGTCTTAGAATTCAATGATGGAAAAGATCTAGAAGATCAAGCGATCCATCTTCCTTTGAACGCAGTGTTTCTTCATGGGTTTTGTTTGTTTGTTTGTTTGTTTGTTTTTTTGGGGTTTTTTTACTGATGCCTCATGGAGTACAGTTTTTTAAATCTCAGGTGATAAGGGCTCCTTAAAGAGCCTTACTGCATGTTGTAATGGATCTCTGACTATGATCAAATCCTGCTGTTTCTTGCTATGCAGGAAGTCTTTCCAAATTAGTCTAACACCAGGGCCGAGCACTGTGAC
Source organism: Aramus guarauna (assembly GCA_013400195.1). Taxonomy (NCBI): domain Eukaryota; kingdom Metazoa; phylum Chordata; class Aves; order Gruiformes; family Aramidae; genus Aramus; species Aramus guarauna. The sequence continues at coordinate 41,640 of VXBL01009297.1, forward strand.
TAATAGGCATAACTGCACCGTTCATGCTATCTGTAAGGCAGGTTCAGCAGGGAAAATATCAGCACCAAGAATGGGCTTGTTATTCGGCGGAGTAAGGGACAAAAT